>PVHP010029414.1:0-11455 GCA_004024765.1 Zapus hudsonius
TAAAACATGAAATTAAGCATTGGAGAGCCAAACCTCTTAATGAACATGGGCAGAGAACAGTGGTATTAAAACCAGAAAACACTATCTGCCTTAAAGGTCTTCCTACCTGAGATTTTTTAACTTCATCTGTGACAGTTTGAAGTTTTTTAACGTCCTTTATAATAGTTGGAGGAGAAGGTTTTTTGACATTTCTTCGTATCCTGTGAGATATTGATTGATGAAGTCTTGGACTTGCAAGTATAATTCTACATGTATCTTTCATGGCATCTTGAGGTCTAGTCTCTTTGGACATTGTTTTTTCATTTTGTTCCTTAATCTCTCGTGAACTCCCTTCTGTTGTTATCTCACTGTCGAGAACCATTGATTGGTTACACTTTTTAATAGAAATGGAGTTAGTACTAAGAGTCTCAACACTAGCATTTTTAAAATTTTTATAAGTAGCATCAATGCCTTCTACGACAAATGTGTTCTTTGTGGACATAGTGGTTTCAACTGTATTCTCTTTTAAGGGAAGACTCTGTTCTATCAGCTGAGTTCTAGTTAATTCCTTGTTTAAGAATCCTGCATCTGAAATACTTTCTTGTTCTTGGTTCAGAATTGGGAGTTCTGCAAAATAAATAAATAAACAAACAAATAAAACATATAGAAGGGTAATATAGAAATAAAAGTTCATTTAAAACTGCTATGTTAAAAAGTCATCAGATTAAGAATGGCCCACCCTCCTACTCAGTCTGAGTATCTCTGGCTTGTCAGAGACAGTGCTTATCCCAAACTGGCAATTAAAGAGCATCTAACAAATTCACTGAAGTAACAGACCAAAAACATACACGGTAAGAGCTTACCATAAGTTAAATTGTGCTGTTGTGCCTTCTTTTCCTGCTGGTGATGAATCTTCCGCTTGCTGGAAAAGGTATTTGATGATTCCAGAGGAATTTCTTTGATCGAGGCTAACACTTTTTTATTAAAGAGAGAAGTTGTATTAGTCACATAGAAGAATACCTTTTTAAAATTTAAAATATATTTAGATTCAGTAATGATAAAATCAGTGCAGTGTGCTTTCTCAACATATGAAAGTGATAAAAATCTTTCCTGTACTGTCTCCTCACACTTTCACTTCATTATGCTGAAGAACTGTCTTTAAACTCCAAGTTTCAATTTGTCTTCTCCAGACAAAAGTGTATTACTAGTGCTCTGTGAGCAAGAGTCTTGAGCCATGACCCCTCCTTGTGCAAGGGACAGCAAGGTTGTGGCTCTCAAGAGCCCTGGCTGGGCATCTCTGTCTAGCAACACATTCAAGCCTGTGTGATAGAGGCTGCAGGGGATCTATGGTGCTATGTGGCTGGGCATAGGTCCTGTTCAGAGTCTTTGACTAAGGGGCAAACACACAGCCCCATACAGTAGTCCTCAATGTAAAAAGTAGTCCATGCTCCTTCCTGTTAGCTGAGGACTGTTAACACACACTGGAGTCCGTGGTGTGCTCCCTGCCATTAGCTGAAGACAGTGAGTAGGAAGAGGAAAGAGGGAGTATGCTACTAGACTTAACAGCACCCAAGATCTGGCATAAAATTCTGGGGCTACTACTGACTGGGGACATTTTTGCTAAGATTACATATGAAACAACACCCAGTCTTGAAGCTTCTGTTTCTGGTTGTTTACATTTCTAAAACTGAGCAGTGATCCGCTGAGAGTTAAAATGTTGAGAGCTAATAGCAGATTCAACCACAATTTGGATCCCTTTGACATTTTTTTTTCTACAAGCTGTACAACATGAGTTCTTTATTTCTAAGTTTAAAAGTACATACAAAAGTGACAGATGATTTCTGACGTTGCACACAAAATTATGTGCATTTTTGGGAATCTCAAAGAGAGGAACTTCATCCTGTCTCAGATTCTATCATCTGTGTATATGTGGCTTTGTTTGCTCCTTCCTTTCCTCCTACTCGGTATGAGACTATTTTGGGTACTCCCGGATGTTTACCCAAAACGCTTTAAAAACTGTCAGGGTTGGATCCCAGCACTCAGTAGCCTGAGACAGGAATCTCAGAAGTTCAGGCTGACTTGAGTTATATGGCAAGACCTTGTCTCAAACAAAGGGTCTGGAGAAGTAGCTCAGTAGTTAAAGGCATTAGCTTGCAAAGCCTGTGAGCCCAGGTTCAATTCCCGAGCCACACATGTAAAGCCAGATGGACATTCATTTGCAGTGGCAAGAGACCTGGGCATGTACACACACACACACACAAATATAAAAATATTTTTAGCCAGGTGTGATGGTGCAAGTCTTTAATCCTAGCACTTGGAAGGCAGAGGTAGGAGGATTGCCATGAGTTTAAGTCCAGCCTGAGACTACATAGTGAATTCCAGGTCAGCCTGGGACAGAGTGAGACCCTGCCTCCAAAAACAAAAACAAAATTTAAAAAACCAGGAAAGGGGCTGGATAGATGGTTTAGTTGTTAAAGGGTCTTGCTTGCAAAGCTCAATTCCCTAGAACCTAAGTAAAGCCAGATGCACAAAGAGGCACATACAACTGGGGTTTGTTTGCAGTGGCAGGAGGCCCTGGTGTGTCCATATTCACTCTCTCAGTCTGTGTCTCTGCCCCTGTCTTACTCTCTAATAAATAAAAATTTAAAAGAACAGGAAGGAAGATTTCCATTCGCCATTTCTTACAGTCACTGTCTATTTTTCTCTTTGCAGATCTTCTCAGTCCACTGATTTTTCTTTCCAACTTCCAACAAGACATATATACTTTTGTTTTGAAGACAGGGTATCACTGTGTAGCCCAGGCTTCTTGTTTTGCTCTCGGTGAAGACCCAAGTGCTTACATTTACCAAAAAGATCCTGTTAAACAATCCTGTTATTTTCAGCTTTCTCTCTTCATCCAGGCACTAATCCCATAGCTACCCCTTGAATTTGTCTGGCATGTTCCTACTCCAGTGTTTATTTCAGCTCTCACCTCTCTGGATATGTATCTATCACCTCACTGAATGTTTTGGACTCAACTACCATCTTCTGACCACTGCACACCTTTCAATTCTCCCCATCATTTGTTTTCTTTCTTTCTTTTTTTTTTTATAAAGAGGCAAGGTCTGTGTAGACAAGACTCCTGCTTAGTTTCCTATGTGTTAGAAATACAATTGTGCTACCATGCCCAGATTCCTATTTTTGTTTTTTCCTCCTCTATGTACCATAAAGATTACTTTTAAAGTTTATCTGAGTGTGAGTTATGCTCAACAAAGGAAAGGACTTTGGTACACTTGGCTCACTGTGATATCCTAGGCCCCTAAAATGGACAAATTAAACCCTTGAAAGACATGACAGTAAGTAACTAATAAAACTCTTAGCGAACCATTACCTGATCGAGGTGGTCTGTTTTCTTTTGCTTCACAGAGGTAGGTATGGTGCAACTGTCTTTCTTCATCTCTGTGAGAAGCGAAGATTTTATCGTGCTCACTTTTTGGTGGCTCTAACACACTACCGTTTCTCGGTACCTGTTTTAGCCTTTCACTCAGGACTCGTTCTTTCATTCTTTGAAAGATCTTTGCTGGGGAATCGTACTTCGCTTCCTTTCTCCATCCATCCTTGCTGGCATTGATCGAGCTGACATCAAGACAGATGCTAGAGGTGGCGGCTTCGGACAGCAGTGTAGACTGAAGTAGACCTCTGTTGGTAGAGGTCGTCGTTCTTAGGACCCGATTCTTTCTATGGCCATTACATTTTAGAGAGGAATTCTGATATTTCACCAAATCCTTCACGGGAGTGAGCGTACCTGGAGGAATGCTGTCCATCAAGACCGCAGCCCTGAGCACATCTCTTTTCCGAGATGGTACTGGGTTTCTTGGATCTTTCAGAGGTGTTGTGAGCATCTTGATCAAAGTCCTTGGAAACAAAAACTCCTTTAGCAGGAAAATTCAACCAGCACAAGTCTCAGGACAGAACTCCCAGCAGGGGTCCGGAGAGACCTGCAATTCAAAGTGCCATCAATCTTCAGCATGGTTTACTGTCATTTAAAAGCTTTAACTGGTTCCTAACTTTTTTTTTTTTTGGTTAAAGTCTCATTTTAATCTAACAGATGAGCCTCTTTGCAAAAAAAAAAAAAGCAATGCTTGTCAAACCAAATAGATGGTTTACAGGGGCGGGAAGGAGGCCCTGGCACGCTCAGTCAGCCTGTCTCACTCGCTCTAATAATTAATAATAATGATAATAATAATAAAAGGAGTGGGTGATTTCCCCCCTCAGCACAACGCCAGCGGGCGCCGTCCCGAGGCCTGAGCGGCGGCCCCGACCTCGGGTGCCCCCAGCGCAGCCCCGTGGGAACCGGCGGCGGGGGCAGCCTACCTGCAGAAGCCCGCGGGGCGAGGCCGGGTCGGCGACGGCGGGCTCTGTGCCGGAGCCCGGACGAGGCCCGCCTCGCTCGCTGCGCCGCGGGCCCACGAAGACCCAGGTCCGGGGCGACGAGGCCGCGAGAGACGCCCGCCAGCGCGCACGCCGCCCCGACGCCGAGCTTCCCTCAGATTTCAAACCGTAAGAGCCCGCCCTCCAGCCAGCCCCGGATTGGCTGGGAAATGACGTCACCTGGCGTGAACCAGGAAACCGACGCTTCATCACTCCAGCGTGTGACCGACCGCCAGGGGGCGCGCCCTTCCCAGAGGCGCACTGCTCTTCCCGTGATGCTCTGCGCCCGGGAGGCCGAGGACGACAGATGCTCGCTAGGAGCGCGCGAAGCGCCACCGAGGGGGCTAAGTTTGACCCTCGCGGGCCACACTCCTGCGGTTCAGGCCGCGCTGGTAGAGGCGTGTTTCCCAGCGAGCAGTTCCACGACTGGGAAGGAGAGGATTTCTCTCTACTCGCCGTACGTCTCTGAAGCCTTGGGGAACAAAAGACAGGACGCGCGCAGTGCTGCGCTTGGTTTGAGGAACCGGGGCATCGAAACTTCTAGAAGCGATCAGCTCACCGCTGTCGGTGGCGCTGCTCGCTGGAGGAGAAGCCGGGTTTACAGCCCACCGTTCATCCTTTGAATCAGTGTTTTTGGTATTTGCTTATTTATGATTGGATGCTTCAGGTGCGTCGCGCCCCTTTGTGCACCTGACTTTATGTGTACGTACTGGGAAATTGAACCCAAGCCTCAGGCTTTGCAAGTAAACACCCATAACCACTCACCCATCTCTCCAACCCAAGGAGTTTTTATTTCATTAACTAAAAATAAAGTGTTTTTTTTTTTTCCTCAGCCGGCATGGTGGTGGTGCGGTGGGAGATGGAGACAGGAGGATGGAGAGCTGGAGATCAGCGTGGAATATATAGGCAGTCTGATTCGAAAGAAAAAAATGCTTTCCTGAACCTCTCTGTTAAGAGTTAGGACTAGAGGCTGGAGCTGGAGAGATGCTCGCCTGCAAAGCCTAGGGATCCAGGTTCGATCCCCCATTACCCACATAACCATCATACCACATTGTGCCAGGTGTACAAAGTGGCACATGCATCTGGAGTTCCTGCACAGTGGTTACAGGCCCTGGGTAGAGGCTTCTCGCAAATACATACATAGGTAAATAAATAATTATGGCTCAGCATTGCAAAGTCTGTGGCCCGGATTTGATTTCCCAGCACCCATGTAAAGCCAAATGCAAAAAGGGGCACAGCATCTGGTGTTCCTGATCTGGTGGCACATAACTATAACCCCAGAAGCAGAGGATCTAAGATTCTTAGACCCTGTAAATAAAATAAAATAAAAAGTAAAAGAGTGCTAGCTAGGGACGTAGGGATTTACCTTAGTGCTAGAGTGTTTGTCCAGCATGCACAAGGCCCTGGGTTCAATTCCTGGTACAATAAATAAATCCATAAAATAATAAAGCTGGGCGTGGTGGTGCATGCCTTTAATCCCAGCACTCGGGAGGCAGAGGTAGGAGGATTTCCCTGTGTTTGAGGCCACCCTGAGACTATATAGTGAATTCCAGGTCAGCTTGGGCTAGAGCGAGACCCTACCTTGAAAAACTAGAAAAATAAATAAAATATTAAAGTTGTAGCAATTCCCCTCAAAATCCTGCATCTACTGAATATTATGCACATCAAGTATTCCAATAATTGGCTATAAATTTGTTGTATGTAGCTTTATTATATTAAGATAGGTTTCTTCTAAACTGGGAAGTTTCTTCAGGACTTTTGTCTTGGATGAATATTGGATTTCATCATATGCCTTTTTCTTTTTTGAATTTGTTGAGAAGATCATGTGATTTTTGTCCTTGGTGTATTCATTGCAATAAAATTCACTTGATCTGGTGAATGCTCTTTCTTCCACGTTCCTGTATTCTGTTTACCAGTCTTTTGTTGAGAATGTTTACATCTATGATCATGAGGGAGATTAGTCTTTAGTTTTCTTTTTCTGGTAGTATCTTTATCTGGTTTTGGTTCCAGGGTAATCTACTGTCTTCATAAAAGAAGTCTTTTTGGTGTGGTAGAGGCAGAGGTAGGAGGATCCCTGTGAGTTTGAGGCCAGCCTGAAACTACATAATGAATTCCAGGTCAGCCTGAGCTAAAGTGAGACCCTACCTTAAAAAACAAAACAAAACGAAACAAAAAACACTAGAATAAATGAAAATAAGTTTGGCAGTGTTACTTTTCTGTTTTATGAAATAGCTAGAGAAGCATTCTTGTTAGTTCTTCTGTGATGGTCTGATAAAATTCACCAGTGATTCCATATGGGCTTGGGACTTGTTTTAGCTGGGAAATTTCTTCATCACTGCTTTGATCTCATTGCTTGTTATAGGACTGTTTAAATTATTTATCTAATCTTGCTTAAAGTTTAATAGGTATCTCATACACACACACACACACACACACACAAATTCATCTATTTTTAGATTTTCCAATTTAGTGGAATATGTTTATAAGATAAGTCCTTATGATTTTCTGAATTTCATTGGTATGTTGTAATGGTTTCCATTTCACCTTTAATTTGATTAATTTAGGTCTCTTTTCACTTTCCTTTGGTCAGTTTTACTAAGGGTTCATTGGTCTTGTTTGTCCTTTTAAACAACCAGCTCTGTTTCATTGATTCTTTGTACTGTTTTTGTGGTTTCCATTAATTTCTACCCTGATCCTCATTATTTCTTTCCATCCACTGATTTTTGGTTTGCCTTCTTCTTTTTCCAAGGCCTTAAGGTGAAGCATTACGTTTTTTACTTGTGATCTTTCTAATTTCTTATATATAGGCACTTCAAGCTATAAATTTCCCTCTTAGAAATGTCTTCATTGCATCCCATAGATTTCAGTAGGTTATGTTTTCATTATCATTTGATTCTAGAAATTAAAAAAATTTCCTTCTTGATTTCTTCAGTGACCCATTTATCATTCAGTGGTGTATTGTTTAGTTCTCATGCATTTGTGTATGTTCTTGGTCTTTCTTGCTATTGATTTGTAGTTTTATTCCATTGTTATCAGTATACGGGGAATTATTTAAATTTCCTGTATTTGTTAGATTTGCTTTGTGTCCTAATATATGGTCCATTTTAAAGAATGTTCCATCTGCTGCTGAGAAGCATTTGTAGTTGGTATCATTTGGATGAAATGTTCTATAGCTTCCAGTTAGGTCCACTTATTCTATGATGTCATTTAATCCAGATGTTTCTCTCTAGATTTCTTTCTTTTTTTGTTTGTTTGTTTTTGTTTTCTTGAGGTAGTCTCGCTCTAGCCCAGGTTGACTTGGAATTCCCTATGTAGTCTCAGGGTGGCCTCAAACTCAGGGTGATCCTCCTAGCTTTGCCCCCACTGTGATGGTTAAGTTTATTGTCAACTTAACCCGTGTAATAATCCACAGTAATCTTGGGTGGGTCTCTGATCTTGCCTGCAGAAAGAATTGACAAAATACTTTTGGGATTTTGGAGAAGAGAGGAGACCCCTTCTCCAGAGTGAGCCCTTTCCCCCCCAAGTGGGTGGGCCTTACAGAAGTGGACTAGATATAAAGAAGCCTGAGGGGAAGGGAACCTCTCTTCCTTCCCCCGGCTGCTGGTGCTGGCTCTGTGTCTCTACTTGGATTTATGAAAGGGGGCCAGCCTTTTCTTTCATTTTTGGAACTTCTCCTAGATCTGTTATTTCAATAAATACTTTCCTCCCCAAATTGTGCCTGGTTTGGAGATTCATCCCAGTGGCATGTGGCTGACTACAACATCCCCCCCCCACACACACACAGTGCTGGGGGATTAAAGGCATGTATCACTATGACCTGCTTCTCTATATTTCTTTGCTGGGATGATCTGTCATTGGTGAGAGTGGGGAATTGATGTCCCCCAATATGACTGTGCTTGGGATAAACTATAACTTCATCTAACAGTGTTTGCTTAATGAAATTGGATGCACCTATATGTTTGGTACATATATGTTTATAAAGTCCTCCTGTTGGTTTGTTTCCTTAACCACTATAAAGTCAGCTAATGTTAGTGTAGATCAGAAGGTACATCTTCAGAGTAGGAGCTCGAGGTGCCAGATGTGGCTTCTATATTACTCCAAGATTAACATCAGGAGTGATCCAAGCTGGTGGATTATCCCACTACTTGAATCTCCTAATGAAAATTAGCAAAAATACTCCTTTTGAATTCAATAATTGCAGGTGGGTAAATGAACAAGGTTGATAGAAAATATGGCTACGTAAAAGGCATGGTGGGGCTGGAGAGGTGGTTCAGTGGTTAATGCACTTGCCCGCAAAGCCTAATGACGAAGGTTAGATTTCCCAATACCCATGTAAAGCCAGATGCACAAAGTGGCACATACATCATAAGTTCATTTGCAGTGGCTGTGTAATGGGGTGAGCTGGGGATTAGAATTTAGATAATTCCCAGCAAAATTCTAATGCACCCCAAAATTTGAGGAGTATCTGGATTCTTCTCTATAAAGTTAAAGAATTAAAATCATAGACAACAAGATATTAAGGTATAGTGAGGACTTTATTATTTATGGGAACATGGGGAGTTACAGAGTTCTCCAGCCACCAGTGTGGGGAGAAAGTGTGGTGAGTTTAACAGAACTTATGCTGTTCAGCTAAACAAGCAGAAAGGGGAAAGATCATGAGAAGAAGAGAAATCCAGCTCCTCACCACAGGCTGTGGTGAGGGCTGGGGAGACCTTACCGATCCCTGGAGTCAGAGGTCCATTTGCTAGCCTGCCATGTGGGGAAGAGAGCGCTTTTTTCTAGGAAAGTTAATTTAAGTTTTCCCCAGGTGAGTCAGAGAGACAGCTGATTGGTTTATATCTGACGAATCAGTTTTAGCCCCTAGTTTGTAGCTCTAGCTAGACACCTGGAGGCCCTGGTGCACCTGTAATGGGGTGAGCTGAGGATTAGAATTTAGATAATGTGCAGCAAAAATTCCAATGCACCCCAAAGTTTAAAGAGTACCTGAGTTCTTGTCTATAAAGTTAAAGAATTAAAACCATAGGCAACAATATAGTAAGGTATAGTGGGAGACTTTATTATTTAAGGGAACATGGGGAGTTACAGAGTTCTCCAGCCACAAGTGTGGGGAAAATACATGTCAGAGAGTTTAATAGATCTTATGCTGTTCAGCTAAACAAGCAGAAGAAGAAAAGATAACAGAGGGCTTCCATCATGAGAAGGAGAGGTTCATGTGGGAGGAATCTGGAGGCCCATTAGCTGGGGTGGGGTAGGCCTTTCTAAGGCCAGGAGGTTCAGAGATTCTTCTGCTAGCTTGCCATATGGGGAAGAGAGAGCAGATTAACTGTTCAGTCAGTATTTCCTGCCCTAGGTGGGCAGGGAAACCATTGATTGGTTCATACCTGACCAATAAGTTTTAGCACCTAGGTTTGGGCTCTGGCTAGAGACACCTCCCACTCAAGGGGCAGGTGCCTATGGAGCTGCATGATCAACACACACCCATTCTCCCTGTCTGTCTTTCTTTTATCTCTCTATGCTTATAAATAAATAAAAATATTTTTACTGCAAACAAACTCCAGACACATGCCATTTTGTGCATCTGGCTTTACAAAGGCACTGGGGAACTGAACCCTGGGATAACCAAAGATGGCAGGCTTTGCAAGCAAGTGTCTTTAACAACTGACTCATCTTCCTAGACCTGTTCACAATATTTCTTATGTACATAATCATTTTCAGGTAGTGAAAATGCCTGATCAAGTCCTTAGGAAAAAAACCATTTAAATAAAAGAAGAGCTGGGCACAGTGTAGGGTGAAGACTGTTATTGATTTTAAAAACGATGAAGGTGGCTATCAGCACTGCTGGGACAAATCTCCAAACCAGGCACAGTTTAGGGAGGAAAGTATTTATTGAAGTAACCGATCCAGGGGAAGTTCCAAAAAATGAAGGAAAGGGCTGGCCCCCTTTCACAGACCCAAGCAGAGAGACAGAGGTCCAGCACCTCCAAAAGCAAGCAAGCAACTCTAACACACTGTAACTCACAAAACAGCAGGATTGTCAGACTTGAGTTCCAGTTGCTCTTTTGCATATGTATCCCTAGAATTTTGCATCTCATTTAGAAATACCTCAGGGCCAGACCCCAGGAGGCCAGGCCAAAGTGACACCTCCTCTGGCCAGAAAGCTGGAAACAATTCACAATTATAATAAACCTTTGATTCTATTGGGGGACATCTATTCAAAACTACCACAGTGGGCAAGTATCCAAGAGATGGAAGTTGGGTTATGGTTAGTTTCCACAGGTTGTTGGGGCTATGGAAGGTTGTAGTTATGGAGAATAAAGAAAATGGGATAAAGCAGGAGAGAATATGAAAAAAAAGGTTGGGAAGACAGAGAGCAAAGGAGTTGTATGTCAAAAGAGTAGTAAAGAGATCCCAATCGTAATAAGCCAGGTGGAGAAAAATATATAACAAGCCTAAAATCCAACCAAGCAATATACAAACACAAAGAAAATCACTATGGAGTGTATGCATGAATGGGGTGGGCATGGCAGCTTACACCCTTAACACTGTCAATTGGAAGTGTGAGATATTAGGCTCCTTTCAAGCTCCCAGCTGGCTTACACTGCCTTAAGTTTCTAGACAGCCTGGGCCAGAGGGCACCCCCATCTCAAGACCAAAAAAGAAAAAGGCACTGAAAATTACGAAATACCAGGAGCTGAGAAATGACTCAGTAGTTAAAGGCACTTGCTTGCAAAGCCTGCTGGCCCTGGGATCTATTCCCCAGTCACCACATAAAGCCAAGCATTCACTTGAAAAGCAAGAGACCCTGGCATACACCTGTGCATGCTTACACACACAAGAACTAAAACTTGTTTCCAAATTAAATATCAAAAGTGACAAAGTCAGGCCGGGTGTGGTGGTGAATGCTTTTAATCCCAGCACTCTGGAGAGAGGTGGAAGGATTGCCATGAGAAATCCAGGTCAGCCTGGGGTAGAGCAAGACTCTACCTCAAAACAAAACAAAAGTAACAAAGTCAACCTTAACACAGAACTTATATTTAAGAATGGCAAGGTACATACCACAGGCTAA
>PVHP010029415.1:0-22405 GCA_004024765.1 Zapus hudsonius
CTCTGTGCTGAAGGCTTGGTAGAATTCAGCTGAGAAACCATCTGGTCCTGGGCTTTTCCTTTTGGGAAGGTTTTTGATTACATCTTCAATCTCTGTGGGTGTGATAGGTCTATTTAATGCTTTTATCTGCTCTGGGTTAAGCTTTGGCAGTTGGTAGGTGTCCAAAAACCTGTCCATTTCTTCCAAGTTCTCTAATTTTTTAGAGTAGATTTTTTGGAAATATGACCTGATGATTCTTCAAACATCTTCAGGATCATTTGTGATCTCACCATTGTCCTTACTGATTTTGTTGATTTGGGCTTTCTCATTTCTTCGTTTGATTAGCTTGACCAGGGGTTTGTCGATTTTATTAACTTTTTCAAAGAACCAAGTCTTTGATTCATCTATTTTTTAATTATTTTCTTTATTTCCAATTAATTAATCTCAGCTCTGGTTTTAATTATTTCCTTTCGTCTTGAGCTCCTCAGGTTAGCTTTTTCCACTTGTTTTAATGATCTTAAGTGGGTTGTTAGGCAATTGATATGAGACCTCTCTGTCTTTTATATGAAGGCATTTAGCGCGATGAACTTTCCCCTCAGGACTGCCTTCATTGTGTCCCATAAGTTCTGGTATGATGTGTTATCATCATCATTTAATACTAGGAAATTCTGAATTTCCTGTTTTATTTCTTGAATGACCCAATCATTTTTTAGGAGTGCGTTATTCAGGCACCAGTACTTTGTGTATTTTCTGGATCCTGTTCCATTGTTAACTTCTGCCTTTAATGCACTGTGGTCTGATATGATGCAAGGAACCATCTCAATCTTCCTGAATTTGTTTAGGGAAGATTTGTGACATAAGATGTGACCAATTTTAGAAAAGGTCCTATGTGCTGCTGAGAAGAATGTATAATCTGTGTCTTTGATGTGGAACGTTCTGAAAATATCTGTTTTTCCCAGTTGATCAATAGTGTCATTAAGCTCTGTTATGTCCCTGCTGATCTTCTGTTTGGTTGATCTGTCTAGAGCTGATAAAGGTGTATTAAAGTCTCCTACTATGATTGAATTGGAGTCTATTTCTGCTTTATTTTTGAGTAGGGTTTCCTTTATGAACTGTGTTGCATCCAAATTTGGTGCATATATGTTGATGATGGTGACATCTTCCTGGTGGATCCTTCCTTTGATAAGAAGTGACCATCATTATCCTTTTTAATTGATTTTGTTATAAAGTCTATTTTGTCAGAGATTAGTGTCACCACATCTGCTTTGTTTTTACTTCCACATGCCTGTTAAACTCTTTTCCATCCATTAACTCTAAGAAGGTTGCTTTCTTTGGAAGTAAAGTGTGTTTCCTGAAGACAGCAGATGGAAGGGTCCATTTTTCTGATCCACCCTGCAATTCTGTCTTTTTATAGGGGAGTTAAGTCCATTTATATTCAGTGATATAACTGTGAGGTTTGCTTTGAGCCCTGCCATGATAAAGGTATAATGAGGGTTTCATCTATGCTGTTGTTATTAGCCCACTGACTGTGATTGTCGTGTGTGAACTCTGGTATTCTTCTGAGGAAGATTTCTTGTTTCTTCCGTATGGGTTATCTCTTGCAGGAGCTTCTGAAATTGTGGCTTTGATTTGAAATAGTCGTAGAGCTGTTTTACTTCATGAAACATTTTCACTTCTCCATCTATCAGGAGGGATAACTTTGCTGGGTAAAATAGTCTAGGTTGAAAGCCATACTTCTTTAGGGCCTGAAAAGCATTACTCCAAGCCCTTCTGGCTTTCATGGTTTCTAATGAGAATTCTGAGGTAAGTCTGATGGCTTTTCCCCTGTAAGTTACTGTCTGCTTTCCTCTAGCAGCTTTGAGTATTTTCTCTTTGCTTTCTTTGTCAGGCATCTTGATTAAAATGTGTCTTGGAGAATTTCTCTTCATGTCAAGTCTGTTTGGGGTCCTCTGGGCCCCTTGAAAGTTGAGTGGACTTTCTCTTGTTAGATAGGGAAAGTTTTCTTGAATAATTCTGTTGAAGATATTTCTTATGCCCTTAGCCTGGGCTTCTTCTCCCTCTGGGATCCCCATGATTCTAATATTGGTCCTCTTTATTGTATCCCATAGATCACTAAAATTGTGCCCACTTTATTTCTTGAATTTATTGAAACCTATGACATCCTTATTAATTCCTTCTGATTTGTCTTCTACTTCTGAAAGTCTGTCCTCCAGATTATCAACCCTGGGACTGAATGATTCAAGGGAGGTTTTTAGTATTTCTTCTTCATTTTTGGTTTCTGCTATAATTTTATTAATAGTCTCTAATTCTTTGATGAGATCCAATTTCCAATCTATTTTTGTTTTTGCTTGGGATTCCTGATAATCATTTTTTGTTTTCTTAAGTCCTTATAAAATTTAATTAATTGATTGTCCAGCTCTTCTCTTAGTTGATTAATTTTTAATTCACTTAATGTATTTCTGAATTCATTCATATTTCTCTCCATCAAATTCAGTCTGGAGTCTCTGCTTGAGTAGGAATGCTTCATCTCATTCATGTCTTTTCTCATAATTTCCATATCAGCCCTTAACTGCATCATATTAGCATTGCTGTTGTGGTCAGGAGTCATAGTATTCTCTCTGCAATTGTGTATGAGCTCCTTCCCTTTCCTTGCCACTTTCATGTTCCATAATTGGACTAGGGGCCCTGGTTTGGGAAGTTACGTTTTTCCTTTGGTTTCTGCCCATGCCCAGATAGGGAATTGGACGCAGTGATCCTGAAGCTGATGAGAGGCTTGGCCGGCCTTGATCTTGGGTTTGGATCCCAGTCAGGCAACCAAACCTCCGCGGAGAGACAGCTCCTCCCCTCTCAGATTGTGGAGAGGACCACCTCTGATGAATGGTTGCTCCCGCTGGGGAAGCCACTCAATTGGCGCCAAGGACTGGTTATGTGCCACGAGGGGACAAAGGCAGATCCTGAGGTGCACAGGGCACAGCTGCTGGCTCCCCTGCAGAGCCGAGAGGAGCCGGGAACCCCGCAGTGGTTCCGAAGCTGAGGAGAGTCTGGGGGGGGCCCATCCCAGGGCCTGAATCCCAGTCAGGCAACCAAACCTCCGCGGAGAGACAACTCTTTCCCTCTCAGAATGTGGAGAGGACCACCTCTGAGGACCGGTTGCTCCCACGGGGGAAGCCACTCAATTGGCGCCAAGGACCCAGAACCCGCGCGAGGGGACAAAGGCATCCCTGGGTGCACTAGGCCCAGCCCGCTCTGTGCTCCCCTGCAGAGCTGAGATCACCTGGGGAACCCTGCTGTGGTCCCCGAAGCCGAAGAGAGGCCGTGATCCGGTGCCTGGGTCTCAGGCCTGCAATGAAACCTCCATGGAGAGCTTGGAATCCTCCGTGACGGGATAATGGCGGGAGCTAGTAGGGGGGGAGGGCTCGGCCCTCTGCTCCACAGGGGAGCAGAGAGCTGCTGGTGAACTCCATCTGCTGCACCCCAGGGGTTAGGGAGGGAGGGAGAGCCCGAACTCGGGTCCGGCCGGTGTCCAAAGCCTGGATACCAGCTGAAGAGATCAAACCTTTCCGGAGAGTCCTGGCGATGCTGTTACTCGTTCACCATCTTGCTCCACCCCGCATAGAAAATATTTTCAACAGAATTATTCAAGAAAACTTTCCATAATTGGCAAGAGACAGTCCTGTACAACGAAAAGAGATACGGAGGACCCCAAACAATTTGGATCAAAGGAGGAACACCCCAAGACATATATTAGTTACAATGCTAAACATTGAGGATAAAGAGAGAGTCCTTAGAGCAATGAGAGAAAGGAAACACATATATAAAGGAAAATCCGTCAGAATTACGTCCGACTTCTCCATAGAAACTTTAAAAGCCAGGAGAGCTTGGAACAAAGCGATTCTAGGCATAAAGAAGAATGGATTCCAACCTAAACTACTCTACCCAGCAAAGTTATCCATCATAATTGATGGAGCAATTAAAATATCCCACGAGACTAATCAGCTTTACAATTACTTGATCACAAAGCCAAACCTGCAAAAGATACTTCATGAGATATCCCTTGTACACGAAACAAACAACCGACGCCAGGAAAGGAACAGAGAACAAATGAGGTAACACAAAAGAGCAATAAGATCGACAAACCCCTGGCCAACTTAATCAAACGAAAAACTGAGAAGGACCAAATTAAGAAAATAAAAAATGAAAAGGGTGAGATCACAACGGATCCTTAAGAGATTGGATATATCATTAGGTCATACTTCCAAAACCTCTACTCTACAAAATTCGAGAAACTAGAAGAAATGGATAAATTCCTGGACACCTACCAACTTCCAAAGCTCAGACCAGAGCTGATAAAGACGCTAAACAATCCAATAACAATCACAGAGATTGAATCGGTAATTAAGAATCTCCCGAAACGGAAAAGTCCAGGTCCAGATGGTTTCTCAGCTGAATTCTACCAAACCTTCATCATAGTACTGAAACCTCTCTTTTTGAAGCTTGTTAAGGATATAAAAAAGGAGGGAAGGCTCCCAAACTCCTTTTATGAAGCTACCATTACCCTAATTCCCAAACCAGGCAAGAGTGTAACAAAGAAAGAAAATTACAGGCCCATATTCCTGATGAAATTGGATGCAAAAATCCCAAAGTCCTAGCAAACCGAATACAAACCCATATTAAGTCTATAATTCTCCCTGACCAATGTGGGTTCATCCCAGGGATGCAGGGATGGTTCAACATATGAAAATCAATAAATATAATTGACCACACTAACAAACTCAACAGCAAAAACCACATGGTCATCTCAATTGATGCTGAGAAGGCTTTTGACAAAATTCAACACCACTTCATGTTCAAAACCCTGGAAAGAATAGGCATAGATGGCCTATAACTCAACAAGATAAAGTCAGTATACAGATCTCCTAAAGCACAAATCATCCTCAATGGACGACTCAAGGAGTTCCCCCTCAACTCAGGAGCAAGACAGGGATGTCCACTCTCACCACTGCTATTTAACATAGTGCTTGAAGTTCTAGCTCAAGCAATAAGACAAGAGAACAGCATAAAAGGGATACAAATCGGAGAGGAAGAAGTCAAACTATCCCTCTTTGCAGATGACATGATCATATATATATATATATATATATATATATATATATATATATATATATATATATATATATATCAGATCGAAAGAACAGTATTAGTAATCTCCTGAAGGTGATCAATGCC
This sequence comes from Zapus hudsonius, assembly GCA_004024765.1. Classification (NCBI taxonomy): domain Eukaryota; kingdom Metazoa; phylum Chordata; class Mammalia; order Rodentia; family Dipodidae; genus Zapus; species Zapus hudsonius. The sequence continues at coordinate 5,206 of PVHP010029415.1, forward strand.
TTCAGCAAAGTGGCACGATACAAAATTAACATGCAAAAATCAGTAGCCTTTCTAAATACAGAAGACATGCATTTGGAAAAAGACATCGGCGAAACTGTCCCGTTCTCTATATCCTCAAATAAAATTAAATACTTGGGAATATCACTAACCAAGGTAGTGAAAGACTTACATAAGGAAAATGTTGAAACACCCAAAAGGGAAATAGAGGAGGATGTGACGAGATGGAAAGACATTCCATGCTCATGTTTAGGGAGAATCCATATAGTAAAAATGGCAATCCTGCCAAAAGCAATCTACAGATTCAACGCAATGCCAATAAAAATCCCAACCTCCTTCTTCACAGACATTGAAAAAATAATCTCAAAATTTATCTGGAAGGGTAAGAGACCTCGAATAGCTAAAACTAATCTGAGCAGAAAAAATTATGCAGCAGGTATCACCATACCTGACTTTAAAACATACTACAAAGCCATAGTAACTAAAACAGCATGGTATTAGCAGAAAAACAGACAGTCTGACCGGTGGAATAGACTCGAATTCCCAGCCCTTAATGCAAATAACTTCAGCTTCTTAGTCTTCGACAAGGGTGTCAACAATGTATGCTGGGCCAAAGATAGCATCTTCAACAAATGGTGCTGGACAAACTGGATAAACACATGTAAAAAAATGAAATTAGACCCACTCCTCTCACCATGCACACAGATCAAATCCAAATGGATCAAAGACCTCACTATCAAGCCTGTTACCCTGAGCACTCTAGAAGAAAAAGTTGGAGGAACTTTACATGAGATAGGAGTTGGGAACAACTTCCTGAGCAAATTTCTAGTAGCCCAGGAAGTGCAACAGTCACTTAACAAATGGTACCTGATCAGTCTCAAAAGCTTCTGTACAGACAAACCATACTCAGAGCCAATAGAACCCCATTAAACTGGGAGATGATCTTTACCAGCTGTAACTCAGACAAAGGCCTAATCTCCAGATATTACAGAGAAATAAGAAAAATGCATAATAAAATCTCAAACAGCCCCCTCACAAAATGGGGCACTGATCTCAACAGAGAATTCACAGAGGAGGAAACACAAATGGCCTTTTCTCACCTGAGAAATTTCTCAGCATCCTGAGCATCAGGGAAATGCAAATCAAACCCACAATGAGATACCACATTATCCCAGTCAGAATGGCAATAATAAAGAAAACCAACAATAATCATTGCTGGCGAGGATGCGGGGAAAAAGGAACCCTCATTCACTGCTGGAGGGATTGCAAACTAGTTCAACCACTATGGAAAGCAGTGTGGAGTCTCCTGAACACAATAGACATAGAACTACCAATGGACCCAGCTATCCCTCTACTAGGCATCTACCCACAAGATGTCACATCTCAGCACAGAAACATTTGTACAACTATATTTATAGCAGCTCAATTCATAATAGCCAAGTATTGGAATCAACCCAAATGCCCATCCATCGAGGAATGGACAGAGAAACTGTGGTATTTTTACACGATGGAATTTTACTCAGCTGAAAGGAAAAATGATATATCGAAATTTAGGAAAAAATGGTCTGACTTCAAGCATATCTTACTAAGCGAACACTCTAAAGATCAGAGAATCAAATACTGCTTATTCTCCCTCATATGTGGTCCTTAACCAAGATAACCGTCTTCTTCTGAAATATTTGGTACATTATAGAAGTGAAGCCCTCTAGTCCTGGACTTATCTTTGCTTGGAAACTTTTTCAGTACTGACTTAATCTCATTACTTTGTTTTAATCTATTCAGCTTTACAATTTTTCATGATTTAATCTTGTCATTTAGATAAGACATTTGTATTTTTTTTTGATTGTCCATAATGAGTTACATTATTTAATGGGCAAACAATGAGTTGTTATTTCCAGTTCCCCAATGCCCCTCTTCCCCATCCCTAATCAGGTGGATATACTCCTCTATGGGCAGTCTGAGTTAGTCCTTGGGGCTGGGAACCATGGATAGCCTAGGAGGCAGCCTGGTCCTGCCAGCCCTAATATGTTACTAAGGGGTTGCATTCTCCCCCACCAAGGATCTCAAACCTTTCCCTCCTGCCTTCGGCTCACTTCCCTGAGTTGTGGTGGGTGAGTATTAAGGCTATTTTATTGGTGAGAACTTAAGGGTCTCTGTACTCCTGCTTTAGATTGTGTCGAAAATCATTGGTGTCTGTCTCACTGGCTTAACCTGTGTTGACAGATTGGCTTTCACTATGAGTCACTTGTTCATCCCATCATTCTCTGTGGTGTTCCATATGGATTCTCCAAGTTATGTCTGGGGTGGCTCATCTCTTGTCAGGATGTCATCTATCAGCCTGCAGTTTGATGGTAGGTTTGGATGAGCCACAGCTCTCTCGCTGCATTCTGAAAGATACAAACAGAATCTCCATCGGAGAGTGAGATTAGCATAGGTTAACTGAGATACACATTTCTGAATTAGCTAGATTATATTTTTAGTAACTTCTACTTCAATCGCTCACATAGTGCATCTCTCATTGGGAGCCTAAAGGTCCCTAAGTCCCCAGTTCCAATTAAGGACTTCCCCTCACTAAGTGGAATATTTGGCCAAATTTAAAAGCTGTTGATTGCCTCCCCCAGGCTTTGTCTCCTCCATTGCACAAGTGCTTTTTTCTTGGTTCACTGTTCTCTCCCTGTAGGATGTGTGGTCAGCCTATTCATGACAGCAGACTGTTTCATGCCATTGTTATCTGTTTGCTCTAGCTGTCGTTGACCATTTTCCCCTGGCAGCTTATACAGTGCCATCCAGCACTACACTAACTGCCATCTTGGGGCTGGTTACCATTCCGGACCTCGCAGGATTTCTCGATGCTGATTTATGGCTTTCTGTTGTATCTTCAGCAACAGGATTTTGCCTGAGGCCTAGGGTGGGCATTCAAGACCTTTGACAAAATCCTGTATTGTTTTTTGGAACCTTGTGGGTCACTTTGGTCAACAACTCAGTGAGGGAAGGAACTGGTGACTGGGACCATGGTTTCTCAGACTGATCAAATTTTTCACAGGCTTAGACTCTTCTGTACTATTGCTAGACCCTCTTTCCAGATGATGCCCACTACTTGCTCAAATTGTTACAGTATGCTCATGAGAATTTTATGATTTTGAACCCATTTTAGTTTAGCCTCATGCTTAAGCCATTTTCCTCCCCCATCGCTTACCCCTCATTTATAACCTCTCACTTCTTTCTACTAGTCTGCATAGCAATTACGGTTAGCCTGGTTAAGGACTGCATATGAGGGAGAATATGTGGTGTTTGGCTCTTGCTTCTTTTGAGAGATCGCTTAGTTGAATCTGCTCCAAGTCAAAGCATTTTTCCCTAAAATTCAATATGTCATTTTTCCTTTCAGCTGAATAGAATTCCATGGTGTAAATATACCATAGTTTTGTTATCCATTCCTCCATTGAAGGTCATTTTGGTTGATTCCAATTCTTGGCTATTATGAATTGAGCTACTATAAGCATAGTTGCACAAATGTCTCTATCCTGAGATGTGACATCTTGTGAAAACAGTTCCACTCCTTTCACCATAGAGGGACAGTTGGGTCCATTGGTAGCTCTATGTGCGTTCTGTTTAGGAGTCTCCACTGTGCTTTCCAAAGTGGTTGAACAAGCTTGCAATCCCACCAGCAGTGAATGAGGGCTACTTTTTCCCCCACATCCTTGCCAACAATTATTGTTGCTGCTTTTTTTTAAAATATATGATTGCCATTCTGACAGGAGTAAGGTAAAATCTCATTGTGGTTTTTATTTGCATTTCCCTGATGCTTAAGGATGCTGAGCACTTTCTCAGTTGTGTAATTGCCATATGTGTTTCTTCCTCTGTGAATTCTCTCTTGAGATGAGTGCCCCATTTTGTGACGGGGCAGTTTCAGTTTTTGTTATTATTATTTTTTTTTTAGTTCTCTTTAGGTTCAGGAAATTAAACCTTTGTGTGAGTTGCAGCTGGCAAATATCATCTCCCAGTTTGAAGTGGGTCAATTGGCTCTGAGTACAGTGTTTCTCTGTAAAAAGCTTTGAGCCTGATCAGGTTCCATTGGTTAAGTGAATGATGCAATTCCTGGACTACTGGGGATTTGCTCAGGAAGTTATTACCTACTCCCATCTCATGTAGGTTTTCTCCTATTTTTTTACCACGGTGTTTAGTGTTACATGATTAATATTGAGGTCTTCAATCCAGTTGGAGTTGATTTTAGTGCATGGTGGAAGGAGTGGATCTGTTTTCATTTTTTTACACTTGTTTATCCAATTTGTCAAGCACCATTTGTTGAAGATGCAATCTTTAGCCCAGCTAACATTGTTGGCACCCTTGTCGAAGACTAAGAAGCTGAAGTTACTTGCATTAAAGGCTGGGTATTCAATTCTATTCCAGTGGTCAGACTGCCTTTTTTTTCCTGCCAGTATCATGCTGTTTTAGTTAGTACGACTTTGTACTATGTTTTAAAGTCAGGTATGGTGATACCTCCTGTGTAAGTTTTTTTGCTCAGAATAATTTTAGCTATTCTAGGTCCGTTACCAATCCAAACATATTTTGAAATTATTTTTTCCATGTCTGTGAAGAAGGTGGTTGGGATTTTTATTGTTATGGCATTGAATCTGTAGATGGCTTTTGGCAGGACTGCCATTTTTACTATATTGATTCTTCCTATGCATGAACATGGAATATGTTTCCATTTTGTCACATCCTCCTCTATTTCCTTCTTGAGTGTTTCAATACGTTCTTTTACTACCTTGGTTAGTGATATTCCAAGGTATTTGCTTTTCATACAGAAAATGGGAAAGTTTCTCTGGTGTCTTTTTTTCCGAAATTTTGTCTTCTGTATATAGAAAGACTACTGATTTTTGTGTGTTAATTTTGTATCCTGCCACTCTGCTGAAGGCATTGATAACCCTCAGGAGTTTACTGATACTGTTCTTTGGGTCTGATATATATATATATATATATATATATATATATATATATATAGGATCATGTCATCTGCAAAGAGGGATAGTTTAATTTCTTACTTTCTGATTTGTATGCCTTTTATGCCATTCTCCTGACTTATTGCTTGGGCTAGAATTTCAAACACTATGTTAAAGAGCAGTGGTGAGAGTGGATACCCCTGTCTTGTTCCCTAGCTAAGCGGGAATTCTTTAGTCGTTCCCAATTGAGAATGATTTGTGCTTTAGAAGATCTGTATATTGTCTTTATCATGTTGAGGTATAGACCATATATGCCTATCCTTTCCAGGGTTTTGAACATGAAGTGGTGTTGAATTTTGTCAAAGGCCTTCTCAGCATCTATTGAGATGACTATGTGTTTTTTGTAAATTCAGTCTATTAATGTGATGAATTATGTTGATTGACTTGCGTATGTTGAACCATCCCTGCGTTCCTGGGATGAAGCTGACTTGGTCAGGGTGACAAATACTCTTGATGTGGCTTTGTATTCGGTTTGCTAGGACTTTGATTAGGATTTGTGCTTCCAAGTTCATCAAGGATAGGGGTCTGTAGTTTTAATTTCTTGTTGCATCTTTGCTAGGTTTGGGAATTAGTTCGATGTTAGCTTCATAAAAGGAGTTTGGGAGCCTACCCTTTGTTTTCTATGTCCCTAAAAAGCTTCAAAATCATAGGTTTCAGTTCTATCATGAAAGTTTGGTAGAATTTGGCTGAAAAACCATCTGGACATGGGTTTTTTTGTATGGGGGGGTTCTTGATTACCGATTCAATCACTGTGATTGTGATAGGATATTTTAGGATCTTTATCTGCTCTGGCTGAGCTTTGGGAGTTGGTAGGTGTCCAAAAATGTATCCATTTCTTCCAGGTTATCTAATTTTGTGGAATAGAGGATTTGGAAGTAAGATCTGATGATAATTGCAATCTCTTCGGGGTATATTGTGACCTCACACTTGTCTTTTTTGATTTTCTTGATTTGGGCCTCCTCTTTTCTTTGATTACATTGGCCAGGGGTTTGTCAATTTTAATGACTTTTTCAAAGAACAAAGAGTTTGATTTGTCTATTTTTAAAATTATTTTCATTGTTTCCTAGTCATTAATCTCAGCTCTGATCGTAATTATTTCTTTGTGTCTCAAGCTCCTCAGGTTGGATTTTTCCATCTCTTCTAATATCCTTAGGTGGGAGGATAGGTGGTTGATATGATATCTCGCTGTCTTCATTATGAGAGCATTTATTGCAATAAATTTCTCCCTTCAGACTGTCTTCATTATGTTCCACACATTCTGATAGCTTTTGTCCTCATTGTTATTTGTTAATAGGAAATTCTATATTTCCTGTCTGATTTCTTATTTGACCCATTCATTGTTCCGGAGCGAGTTGATCAGTTGCCAATATCTGTTGAAATTTTGGATCCTCTCACATTGTTAATTTCTAGATTTAATGCATTGTGGTCTGATATGATGCAAGGGATTACATTGATCTTCCAATATTTGTTGAGGGATGATTAATGGCCCAGTATGTGGTCAATTTTGGAGAAGATTCCCTGCACTGCTGAGAAGAACATATAATCTGTGTCCTTGGGGTGGAATGTTCTATAAATGTCTGTTATACCTGTATGGTACTGTTTAGCAACTTTATTTCCATGCTTGTCTTTTGTTTGGACAATCTGTCTAGCAATGAGAGTGGAGTGTAAAAGTCTCCTACTATGATGGTTTTGGTGTCAACATCTGCTTTGCTTTTGAGTAATTTATGCTTTAAGAACTCAGGGGCCTTTGTATTTGGTGCATACATATTTAATATAGTGATAACTTCTTGTTGGATCATTCCCTTCAAAATAGGAAGTGGCCATTGTTGTTCTTTTTATTGATTTCTGTTTAAAGTGTATTTTTTCAAATATTAGAGGAGCTACACCCACTTTTTTATTATTCCCTCATGCCTGGAAAATTGTTTTCCATCCTTTTACTCTCATTAGGTTACTGTCTCTAGTGATAAGGTGTGTTTCTTGAAGGCGCCAGATGGAAGGTTCCATTTTTTTCTTATCCACCCTGTTAGCCTGTGTCTTTTTATAGGAGAGTTAAGTCCATTTACATTCTAAGTTATAACTGTGAGGTTTGCATTAAGCCCTGCCTTGTTGGAGAGTATCTGTGGTTTGGTATTTGAGCTGTTGTTAACTTTTTTGTGTTACCTTCCTGGATCTTTTTTTCCTTTCCTGGGGTCTGTCAATATGGTTTTGTTTTCAGAAACTTCATTTTGGGTTATTTCAATCATACTGTTGAGAGTTGTTTTCATTTCAAGGTTTGATTAAATTACTTCTTCCTGACACTCATTCTTATATTGCACATGACTTTGGTTAATTTGGAAAGCTGTTTTTGATACCTTCAGTTTACAGGCTTGCCTTTAGTTCCATTATTCCTCTTCTGAAGTCCATTTGGTTCTCCTTTATTATATTAAGCCGTTGCATAGCTAATTATCTGACTTTGTACTCTTTCAAGATGCTTTTCCATCTTTTCTTGCATGACTAACATGAGGTTCTCCTTTGTATCTGTGCCAGTATGATCGGGGCTTAGTGTTGTGCCATCCTGAGCCTACATCCACTCTATCTCTTTACTGGTATTGTTGTTGTCATTTGGCATGGTTTCCTCAGCATTTGTAATATCCTTGTGTTGAGGTCTGCCCATTTTGATTCCATTTGGGGTGATTGGTGGGATGTATATGAGATGTCTGCACTTCACTAGTGTGGATAAGGAGTATACTGGGCTCCATGGGTAGGGTTGGGCACTCACCTGTTTATCTGCTAGTGTGTGTCCTCATGGCAGGGCTTTCATGGTGAGAATGAAGGTAACATGTTGGGGGTGTGTGTGGGGCTTGTGGGAACTAAGTTGGTGAAGGGTGGGGTGCCGAGTCCTAGGTAACCTGCTGGGGGGAATGGGGATCACTCGGTGTCTGCGACTGGGGAAAGGGGAGCAGCTGCCTCTCACATTCTGCCCAGTATCCAGTTATGGTGTAGGGAAACTGCAGCATTCAGCTAGCATGGAAACCACAGGAGTTGGCAGTGGCATTGAAAAACCTTGGGGGGCTTGCAGGGGTGTGGGGAAATCCTCTTTGGGCTGGTGGTGGTGTGTGGATGCCTGGAGTAGTGGTTGGTGGACACAGGGATTGGAGCCTAGGTGGTCACTGTGCAGAAGGGGGTGGCTCCTTGGTGGTTGGTGGCAAGGGGTGGAGTCTCGGGGTTCCATGGGCAGGGGTGGCAGGGAGGTGGGCAGGTTTGGGAGGTGGGGCTGTGGAGTTATTCGTGGGTGGAGCATGGCCATGGATTTCTGCTTTGGCTTGGAGGGTCGGGAGATGGAGCCTTGGAATTCCACGCGGGTAGGGCAGGGCCTCAGAGTTCCGCATGGGTGGGGCTGGGACTCGGAGTTTGGTGCAGTTGGGAGGTTGTGCCTTGGAATTATGCATGGGCGGGCAGGGCCACGGATTTTGTTGCGGGTGGGAGGCGGGGCCTCAGAGTTCTGTGCAGGCAGGGCAGCAGATTCGTGCATTGGGGATGGAGTCTCGAGGGTTGAGGCTGGCGGGGGATGGCATGCAGGGGGTCTGTGTGAGGCACAGGGGCCACGGGGTGCTGGGCGGGGAGCTCAGTCAGCTCAGACCCCTGGAGCAGGATCTGCCATTTGAGTTTTACCACTCACTGCCTGTAGCTAGCACTGATCCTGGATGGTGGGAGAATCTGTTGCTCGGAAGTGTTTAGAGCTAGGATCGTGGCCATAGCTTGTGTCCAGAGCCTGTATCACAGATGAAAACCCTAACCCTTGCTCCCTGGGTAATGCAGTGTGGCTTCTATTTGGCCACCTTGAACCCGAACTCCTGTCTTTTTCTTGAATGTTATAATTTTTTTGTTTTTTTTTGTTACAGCAGTTCCTAATAATCTCTATTAATCCATTGTCTGTTGCCGGTGTTATTTGAAATGTATTCTGAATTATCTATGATTTCATGTTTTTTTTTCATATCTTCTCTCCTTTTCTTAATAGAATGAATATTTTGTGTTTCACCTCATCAAAAACTGGTTGTTGGTTTTGTTTATCTTTTGCAACATTTTCTTAGTTTTGTTTATTTATCTTCTCACTATTTTTTTGGTTAGTTTGTTTTTGAGGTAGAGTTTCACTCAAGCACAGGCTGATGTGGAATTTACTATACAGACTCAGGGTGACCTCAAATTCATGCTGATCCTTGGACCACTGTCTCCTGAGTGCTGAGATTAAAAGTATGTGCCCCCATGCCCAGCTCAATGTTTTATTAATTTTGTACTGTTCACTATGAATTTATTACATGTTAGGCGCATCCCCCTGGGGTTATCCTCTCAAATTCCCTCTCTACCATGCCCATTCACTTAAGGGCCCTACTCAGTGGGCTTACTGGTATTCACTGTGAGGTCATGAATGCATCTGATATGCTGTTTGCTTTTGGGTGTGGGGCTATGTCTCAGGATCTCCTTCTCACCAAGTGAGTTTTATATTCTTTCAACCCTGCACTGCAATGTTCCCTGGGCCATGGTGGGTGTGTTATAAATCTATAGTTTGGATCTCTTTCCTTGACTAATTTTGGATTTGGTATTCTTTTTTTTTCTTTCTCCTTCATTAAATTCAGTGGTAGGTCGCTTATGATCTTTAACCTGTTTTTGTTGCTGGCATGGATTGCTATAAATCTTATTCTACAATACAACTTTTGCCATCTATTATAGACCTGTGCATGTCTTACAAGCATTTACCTTTGTTACTAAGAATTTTTAAATTTCTTTATTGGATTAATCCTTGATCCAATGGTTGCTCAAGTGTAAGTAGTTGCTATAATTTTAGAAAATGAAACTATTTGTATAATTACTAAAGTTTTTCCGCTTCATGGTTCCTAGTTTTTTCTATACTCCTCAGAAATCATACTCTCTTCTTCCTTCCTACTAATATGATAATTTGATGCCAGTTTCTTGGTTTTCTCATTTTTTCTCTACCATGATGGATCTATCCTCTGAAAACTTAAAGCAGTTCAACACACTTTTCTTTCCATGTTTCTTCTAGTTGTGTATTTTGTCCTACAATGAAAAAGTAACTGATATAATTGGCTTATGGAATTTATTACTGGGGAAATAATGTATTTTAGAAGATGAAAAAATCATACTACATTGCTATGAAAGTATGCATTTCTTCAACAAGGAGTAACTGAACTTTCATTTCTATTCAGCTTTTTGGGTCTACATAGATGGCTCACCAGTTAAGGCACTGGCCTTCAAAGCCTAACATCCTGTGTTAACTTCTTTAGCAAACATGTATGGCTGGATGCACACGATAACACACACATCTAGAGTTCTTTTGCTAGGGGCACTGCAATGCCTATTCTCTGTCTCTGTCTCTGTCTCTGTCTCTCTCTCTCTCTCTCTCATCTCTGCTTGGATATAAAAGTAAAAATATTTTTAAAAACTTTTCCATGAACTCTGAAACACCAATGTGGAGGATTCTTGCAAATACATAATAATGAAACTTTAACGAATGAGTTTTTAAATCATAGATTGTCATAACATATTTTAAACTAGATAGACTACGAGATGTCTAAACAGTCTAACCAATTGCTTACAGGGAGTTTCCTAAATAATGGGATTTTTCAAAACAAATGTTTTTATGCAATCGAAAAGTAACACAATTATCATATAAATATTCTATTTCAATGCACCTTTTAAGAGATAACATTTAATTAATTTTCATGAAAAGGATGCTCTGGAATCTAATTCTGAAAGAGTGGATATTCAAGACTTGCTGGGTATCACATTATTTTTTTGTTAACAGAGAGACTTGATACCTCATACTGTTTTGTGAGCTCACTGATTTTATCACTTATTATTTATTTGTTTTTGTTCATAAACTGTTGATGGTAAAGCAGCTCCATCGATTCTTCCTGGACGATTTTAAATACTTTAATTAAAATTCAAGCTTATAGCAGTTTCTTGAGCTCGTAAGATATATTCTCCTAAGGCCGTTCATAAGCCCAACAGAGAAAACATGATAAAACTAATAACAGATAATCTCATTTATATTAATTTCAGTTATCCATATGAGAAATTTATGCACTTGGATGAACATTGCATTGAACTATAGAAAATGAAGTGTTTCAAAATAGTGAATAAATGATTACCAAATGGAAGAGAAAATTGAAAATTTGGGGTTAGAAACATAATTGTGTGATAAGGTCATGTGAATGGAGTAATATTTTTAGAGGATTATTATATTACTATTTACTGAATTATATAGATTCTCTCTACTTCTTTCATTTTTGTAAGTTATCTACAGCATATTTTGAGAACAATGACCATTAACATGTATTAAGTCATATGGTTAACACTACTCAACTTCTGTAGTAGTGACAAATATCAATGTATTTATAAAAACCTGTCACCAATATTTAAATTGGTGGCTGTGGTAATTTGAATATTGCCCCCATTGATTTAGGTGTTTTATTAGGCTTGTGTCATAGCCATACACTGCTGGGATGAATCTTCAAACCAGGCACAGTTCATGGGAGGAAATGATTTATTCAGGCTACAGATCAAGGGGAAGTCCCATAAAAGTGAAAGAGGCTGGACCTCTTGACAGGTCAGAGCAGAGAGAGAAACCCATCACCAACACCATATACACAGAACAGGAAACCAGCAGGAGGGGAAAGGAAAGAATTCTTTCCCATGTATATAGTCCTGGGGTGGGGTCTTGTAATTCTATCCCAGACTTAATGGCTTCCTGAGCCTCTAAAATTTCCTTCCTGCACTGCCCACACAGGAAGGGATGATTATTACTTCAAGCTCACCTCAGCTTCCTTACATCCTGCCTCCTACTGAGAGACTGCCTTCCTGTGAACATTCTCAGAGACCCACCCAAGTTTACTTGAAAGTTCAAATTCACATCAAAACTTAACAATCACAGTCCACCCCTTGTCAACTTGACAGCGAATCATATATCCTTACATCATGCTTAATTTCCAAATGAAAACTGTAACAAGATACAATAGGAAATGGATTACCTCCCCAAAACACAGGCAAAGCTCCTTAACTTAGAGTTCTGTAAAATCAGAACAAGTTACATCCTTGTTGTGGTCAGCTTTCTAGTTGCTGCACAGGAAGAACCCAAACAAAAGCGGCTTGTGGAGGAATGGGTTTATTAGGCTTACGAACTCGATGGGAGACTCCATCCTGGCAGGGAAAACGATGGCATGAGCAGAGGGGTGGATATCACCTCTGCCACAACACTGCAGACAGCGGCAGGAAGGTGTGCCAAATACTGGCAAGGGAAAGCTTGCTTATAACTCCATAAGCCTGCCCCCAACAACACAGCTTCATCGAGGTTGTAAAATCCAAACTGCCATCAGCTGAGGATTGATCTATCAGAACACATTCATTTGTTTGTGGGGGACACCTAGATCAAACCATGACAGTCCACCCCTGGCCCCCACAAAATAGTAATCATTCAAGATATAAACACAATATGTTCAGCTCAACTCTTAAGTCCCCGCAGCTTTCAACTGAGCCATAATACCAAAAATAAACCCATAATGGCACAGAACATTCACAATGCAAAACACAAGGCAGAGCAAAAACAGATTGACCAATACAATACAAGATTTAAAACAAACAGGGCACCATCAATCTCTAACTCCAAGTTCAATGATTCTAACCAATAACACAAGTCTCTTAGAGATTCAATTCCACCCCTCCAGCTCGGCTATTCACAGTCCGGGAAAATATCACCCGGTGCTGGCAGCTCGCCTTGGCACCCATCCATAGTCCTGGAATTCTTTGGGTCTCTATTGTAACCCACAGTTCATCCTCATGGCTCCATGCAGGCAACCTTGCACACCTGCTTCACATGCCGATGGCCATTTTTCAAAAACAAAACTGTTGCAAATCCAATGACCCTCTCTTCCTTACCAATCTCCATTCCACAGAACCAGGTGGGCTACCAACTTGTTAATTATGGGGGGATCAAAGCATTCAGGCCCTTTACTTCAAAGTGTCCGCATTCTTCCTGTTGTTCCAATGCAGACCAGCTGGCCTAATCTCAATAGTTGTGATCTCTCAAACATTTGCAGGTGAATGGGCTGCAGTTTCGACCCAAAGATCTTTCTTTCTGTGCCATCTCCATCTGCTCACACCAGTCCATCTTTACGTAAAACAACCGTGCACAGGTTTCCAGGACACAGGCAGGCAGAATGCAGCAAGCCTCGCATGCAAACTGCTTCTGGCATAGTCCTGACAAATTTCTTTCTCCCCCTCATAAGCCAAACCTCACAGTCCATAGTTCTCACTACATTCAGGTCTTGTAACTCTGACCTTCGGAATGGTCCATCACACTGTACTCACAGCACTGCAAGGCACCTCTTAGGACGAGATTTCAAATCCTTCCACATTCCTCCTGTAGATCACTTCCAGAAGACCAAAGCCACAAGATCAGGGTTCTAGCAGCAACAAATGACCCCACGTCCTGGTACCAAAACTGTTGGGGTCATCATTCTAGTTGCTGTGCAGGAAAATCCCAAACAAAAGCGGCTTGTGGAGGAATGGGTTTATTAGGCTTACAGATTCGAGGGGAGACTCCATCTTGGCAAGGAAAACGATGGCATGCGCAGAGGGGTGGACATTACCTCTGCCACAGCACTGCAAACAGCGGCAGTAACGTGTGCCAAATACTGGCAAAGGGAAGCTGGCTTATAACCCCATAAGCCCGCCCCCAACAGCACAGCTTCATCGAGGTTGTAAAACCCAAACTGCCATCAGCTGAGGATTGATCTATCAGAACACATTCAATTGTTTGTGGGGGACACCTTTATCAAACCATGACAATCCTTTTAACATATAATGACACAGAGCAAACATTTCCAACTAATATGAGGCATAACAAAAAAAGACAGGGCCAAGGCAAAATCAAAAAACATCAGCAAACATTCACATCTGCAGTTCAAGTCCCATACCATAACTGGTGATTGACAGTCTCTGGATTTTTCCAATTCTGTCCCTCCAGCTTGGCTGAGCACCTAGGGAAACTTCCATCCCAAACCAACAGCACTTTAGGGTAGCCCTTGAAAAGTCCTGATATGTTCAAAATGTCTTTGGGTCTCCATTTCAAACCACAGTCCACCTTCCAATGGCTTCACTTGCCAATCAGGGACTTTACACCCTTTTCCATATACCGCATCTCAGCAGCAGCTCCTGGAACCATGTGCACTTCATGACCTACTCCATGAATGTATTCCTCATGCTTCCAAAAGCAATACCAGGTATGCAGGACACAGCTATGTTGTTAATTCAGGGACAAAATAGACATGACCTTGAAGATAGAATTCCTTTCTTTCAGCAATTTCCTTTCTAAAGAGTTTGAACAGTCCATCTTTCTGTCCTTCCTGTGTGTAAACACCACAGGCACGGCTACATTGTTTCAATTTAATTCATTTGGGCCATAATCAAAAGTCAGTGTCTGCCAGAAAGTTAAACTTGCCTTGAGGTTTTTCCAACTTCAAATCTTAAATTCTCAGTCCCATATCCATAGTCAAGCACACAGTCCATTACTTAAATTTAATCTTGCTCAAACACTCTGTGTATAAGTAGTAGGATGCATCCACCCATTGACCCAGGCACACACTTCTATTAAGGTTTTTTGTAGTCTCTCCTTCCACTTAGAAAGTTCACAAGCCAAGACTCCAAATGCAATTCTCCCTGCAATGAGCATTTTCAAATTCTTACCAGAATAGTCTACAAAACTTGCCTTACCACTCTGGAAGGCATCTTCAGTTGTAAGTACCAACCTCCAGCACACAAGTTCCAGAAGATTTAAATGCACATCTTCAGATTCATCTCAGTGAATCACCTCACTATGGTAGGAAATTCTGTCATAGTCAGCCACATGCCACTGGGATAAATCTTCAAACCAGTCACAGTTCATGGGAGGAAATGATTTATTCAGGCTACAGATCAAGGGGAAGTCCCATAAAAGTGAAAGAGGCTGGTCCTCTTTCACAGGTCCAAGCACAGAGAGAAACCTAACAACAACACCATACACACAGAATAGGAAACAGTCAGGAGGGGCAAGGAGAGATTTATTTCCCATTTATATAGTCCTAAAGTGGGGTCTTGCAATTCTATCCCAGACTTAATGGCTTCCTGAGACTCTAGAATTTCATTCCTGCACTGCCCACACAGGAAAGAATGTTTACTTCTAACTCTCCTGAGCTTCCTTGCACCTTGTCCCCTACAGAGAGGCTGCCTTCCTGTGAACATCCTCATAGACACACCCAAGATTACTTGAAAGGTCAAGTTGACATCAAAACTCAACCATCACAGCTTGTAAATTGAAGCTCTATCCACTTGGCTGGAGGAGATGTCACTTGGTGTAAATCCTGGGTCCTAACCCTAAGATGTGCTTGGTGGTGGATCTGATTTCCAGTCCAAAGTTATGCAGAAGAGTGTGAGCTTGTGAGTTCTGGTGGGGTCCCTACTGCTTGCAACAGTTCCTTGCTGTTTATTTATTTATTTATTTATTTGGTGTATGCTAGCTGATTTTTTTCCTCTCAGAAAAGATATATGGAAGCATTTTCTTCTGGCCATGATGGAACTTCTCCCATGGATCTTTAAATCCCTTTCTTCCTGTGATGGTTAAGATTTGTTGTTAACTTGACATGTATCAACAAGGCAAGAAAGGATATCTAACTCCCTGGCAGGATATGAACCATTGTTTACACATCAGTTAGGGACCAGGTGAAACCACAGAGGAAGTGGCAAGAAGATAAAGCATACTGCTTCCACAGCAAGTCTGATATCCTCTGCCAGGGTGACAGAGACAGACTGTGAGGATACTCCAAATGCAACAAAGCAGAAATCCAGAAACTTCTGTGACATCAACACTAAAATAGCATTAAAACACACCCACCAAGGCTCAGTGAGCTTTTTTGAAGAAAGGGTAGAAAGAATATAAGTGCTACAGGATAAGACAGACTATCCACAGTAATTGACTCCACTGCCCAAATGACTGGCTGATGCTCCTCACAAGTCATTACCCACAACCCCATGGTGAATATAAGCACTCTCACTGAGGAGGGGCCTCAGGGAATGAGAGCACAATGAAGAGAAGTGATGGTACCAACTGAAATCTTCTCCATTAAAGTTTGTAGTTATTTTTTTAAATAAAAAGTAAAATAAGATATCAAGAAAGAAAAAAGAATGAATGGCCAAGGTAGCCAGGTATGATGGCATGGGGTGGTAGATTTAGGAGGATTACTGGGAGTTTGGGGACAGCCTGTGACTGCATATTAAATTTCAGGACAGTCAAGGCTACAGTGAGATCCCCATCTCAAAAAAGAAGAGGAGGAGTAGGAAGAGGACAAGAAGCCAAATCCATTTTAGTAAAGCAAACCTTTGGATATGTCTATAAGGGTGTTTTCAAAGAAGATTAGCTGAAAGCAATAGACTGCTCTTGTATGTTAAATGCCAGGATTGGGGAGGGAGAAGACATGCCATGGGCTGTCTTGGACTGAACCCTCTTTTTAAACTTCCTGTGATGTTTATGTTTAGATGCCAACTTGGATCTTTTTAATTATCTTGGGTGAGTCTCTGAGGATGTTTATAGGAAGGCAGCCTCTCAGCAAAGGGCAGGATGTAGAAAAGCTCAAGGAAGCTGGAAGTAAACATCCTTTCCTGTGTGGGCCACACAAGAAGGAAATTCCAGAGACTCAGGAAGCCAGTAAGTCTAGGAAAGGGTTGTAAGACCCCACCCTAAGGCTATTTAAAGGGTAAGAAATTCTCTCCTTGCCCCTCCTGCCTTTTTGGTGTTCTGTATATATGGTGTTGGTGATGTGTTTCTCTCTCTCTGCTCGGACCTGTGAAAGAGGGCCAACCTCTTTCACTGTTAATGAACTTCCCTTCAATCTGTAGTTTCAATGAATATTGTCCTCCCCAAAATTGTGTCTGGTTTGAAGATTCATCCCAGCGACGTGTGGGCTGGCTATGACACTTTCCTACCTTGAACTTTGCAGAAAATGGGGCAAAAATATTGTAATAGTCATGGTAGGGGAATATTTAGGAACATTTATCCAGTTAACAACATGTGTGCACTAGCATGCATGCACACACACAGACACACAGACACACACACACACACACACACACACACACACACACACACACACACACACACACACACACACACACACACA
>PVHP010029416.1:0-22395 GCA_004024765.1 Zapus hudsonius
CACAACCTAAAGCAGAAGTACAGAGACCCCTAAGTTCTCAACAATAAAACAGCCTTAATACTCACCCACCACGATTCAGGGAACTGAGCGGAAGAGGGGGCAGAAAGATTGTGAGAGCCTTGGTGGGGGAGAATACCCAAAGTCATGGCCCCTCTCAGTAACAACATACTAGGGCTGGTGGAACTAGGCTGACTCCTAGACTATCCATGGTCCCCAGCCCCAAGGACTGATCCAGACTGCCCATGGAGGAGGATATCCAGCTGATTGGGGATGGGGAGAGGGGGCATCGGGGAACTGGGGATAACAACTCATTGTTGGCGCACTAAATAATGTAACTCATTATGGACAATAAAAAAGTTACTATTTAATGTAATCTGTGTGCTTATTCTTTCTCCTGCTTCCTGCCCCCCCCCAGGCCCTACCGTCCTACCTCCATTCTAACTAAGTCAGCTTCTATGAATCAGTCTTTCCAGGTCAAACATATCAGTGATCTCGTGCAGTATTTGTCCTTTCTCCCGACCTTATTTTACCTCACATCCTCCTGGCTCATACACGTTTATGCAAAGGATAAAATTTCATTTTTTAGAGGTCAACTAGTATTCCAAATTGCATGCAGTCCATGTCTTCTCTGTCCAACCATCTGTTAGAGAACACTTGGGTTGATTCCACATGTTGGATCATGGCTGAAAAGGTAGGGGTGTCCATGACTCTGTGATATCCTTTGGAGATATATATATATATATATATATATATATATATATATATATATATCCATTGGATGTTGTTGCAGTCAGCTTTCTCTGTTGCTGCACAGAAAGAACACAAGCAAAATTGGCTTGTGGAGGAATGGGCTTATTTGGCTTATGGACTCGAGGGGAGACTCCATCATGGCAGGGAAAACGATGACATGAGCAGAGGGGTAGACATTACCTCCGCCACAGCACTGCAAACAGCAGCAGGAAGGTGTGCCAAACACTGGCAAGGGGAAGCTAGAAACCCCATAAGCCCGCCTCCAACAACACAGCTCCAGCAAGGTTGTAAAACCCAAACTGCCATCAGCTGAGGATCGATTACCCAGAACACATTCATTTGTGGGGGACACCTGGATCAAACTATGACACTCATTGCTGGGTCCTATGATGGTTCTGTTTTTAAGTTTTCTGAGGTGCCCCCCCCACTGATTCCCACAGGGGCTGCACTAATTTATTCTCCCATCCGCAGTGTGCAGGGCTTCTGTTTGCTTCATAGGCTCAGCAACGTGCGAGCTTCTGTCTTTCTGATAATAGCAGCTCTAACCTGTGCAGGGTGCTTTCTCACAGTGGCTTTCATTTGCATCTCCCTGAAGACAAATGCTGTTATCATCTTTTTATAGACCTCTTGGCCATTCATAACCCTTTCTTGAGAAATGGCTGCTCAGGTCTTTTTTTAATTGGGGCATTTTTATTCTTGCCATTGAGTTATTTGAGTTTCTCAAATATTTGCATATGACCCTTAATCAGGCGTGTGAGTCACAAATACCTTCTCCCATTACGTAGACTGTGTTCTCATTCTGTTATTTCCTTTTCTGTGTAGAAGTGCTGTAGTGGATGTAAATGTGTGTGTGGTATGCGTACCTACGTGTATACGTGTTCCTATGCATGTGCATGTGTCTTGTTGATGTCGTTAGTCTTTCTTGATCACTCTCCACTTTATTTATTGAGACAGAGCCTCTCATTTTGAACCCAGCGCTCACCAAGCCAGCCAGTTTTGCTATCCAGCTTGCTCTACCTCCTGATCACTGAGATCACGGGGGGGGGGGGGCACTATGTCTACCCACTTCTTACATGGGTGCTGGTCCTCATGCGGGTGTGGCACGTGCCTTATTCACTGAGCCAAAGTTCCCCCCATACCCAAAATAGTATGGTATTGACATAAAAAGTCATATAGACCAATGGATCAGAGCAGGGCACCCAGAGGCAAACACCTAAAATCTTTCAGTGATTCGATAAGACCCAGCCAACTGTCCAAACCAAAGTCAAGAATCACTTTGTCTATATTTTCTTCTAGTAGCTTCATAGTCTTGGGAAGCTCAGGCTAGCTTCAAACCTGGTTTGTAGCTGAGGATTATCTTGAACTCCCAATCCTTCTGCCTCTGCATCCTGAGTGAGTGCTGGGATATCAGGCACGCACCACCACACCTGGATCACTGATTTAAATGTCAATCATCCTGAAAGTATGATCTTCACAAGAGCTTGATGGAACTTCTGGGAGCCATGAAGCATGAGCAACAGGACCGCCCCTGTGGTGAAAATATTAAACTGAATCCCGGATTTGACTTATTGACCAAACACAGCTTTTTTCCATAGTGTATAAAAGCAGATCAAAGGCCACCTGTTTACCAAATGCCCAGAGCACGTGAAACACCTTGCTGTGGGTCTTTTCCTGGGGATGTCTGAATAGATGTCTGTTGACCCCGTATGGGGCAGGATGACAGAGCAAAGAAGTGGTTCCACCCAAGCTTAGTCAAGTCAGTGGACACAGCAGCTTATTGGGGTTACTTGCAGGAGCATGGGTGACTCAAAGACAGTGTGTCACCAAAGCCCATCTCTACAATGCAACAATTCATGAAAACTGAAGCCTTAGAGTCCCTTAGAGTGTCCTGTCCCCAAGCAATGGTTTCTGCTTATTGAACTTCAGGAGGGTCCTTGCCAGTCTGTAAATTTCCTGAGCTTCCTGAGCCTCATAAGTTTCGTGGACTTCCTGAATCTTCTTGCCCCCCTTCTCTAGGGGGTGATGGGATAGGGATGCCAGATTATTGTCTTACTTTCTTCCATTTATGGCTGAGCATTGAGCCACTTTGACACAGTAACAGTTAACCTATTCTCAGCAGTTTTGCCACTTGTATTTACGATAATTACCATCCACTTCAAAAAAAACCCCCAAAAACAAAAACAACAAGTGTTTCTCTAAAACTCAGGCTAACAGCACCAGTAACCTACGGGCATAGACACAAATGTTTAGAAGGCTGTGTTACAGGCTCATTATTTCAGTTTAACAAAACACTAATGGTAATCTCCCCACCAAGGTTATGACCCCCTAGCCATGGTTTTTGTTTTGTTCTGTTTTTGTCCTGGCTAACAGTACTGTCATAGTCAGGCACATGCTGCAGGGATGAATCTCCAAACCAGCACAGTTTTGGGAGGAAAATATTTATTACAGTAACAGATCCAGGGGAAGTTTTCAGAATGGCAAAAGAGGCTGGCCCCCTTTCACAGATCCAAGCAGAGAAAGACCCAGCACCTCCAAAACAAGCAAGCACACTCTCACTAACTAAAACAATAACAGAACTGCCAGACCTCCCTGGAATTTCACATCTACCGCAGAATTACTTTAGGGCTGGACTCCAGGAGGCCAGGCCAAAGTGACTCCTTCTCCAGCCAGGAGGCTAGAGACAATTCACAAGCTTTAATAAACTTTTGAATCTATTGGGAGACATCCATTCAAACTGCCACAAGTACTAAACATGAGTTCCTTCTTGTGCAGCAGGCCTTAAATCCAATCCCAAGGAGGCAGTGGGCTGCACCCATCGGAGTTGGGCCACTACGGCACCTGAAGACACATCTTTCTTGACATGTCAGAAGTGTAGATTCAGGGTCCATAACTGAGTAGGACTGTTGGTGACAATTTTATCCCCAAACCTACACAGTACCTTCTTGCATTACAAAAATCAACCAACATGGAAGAAGCTTCCAACACTGTAGAGGGGAAGAGAGGGGAGGCATTATATAATAAAACCTGGCTAAGGAAAATGGGGTCTTACTGATCCCTTATTTTGACCTGTTCCATTTCTGGCCTGGACTGCCTCACCCCTCTTTGGGTAACTTGTGGTCCCTGCTCCTGGGAATTTATCACACTGATGCTGAACTTAGTGCAGATACACAATCAGCTTAGAGCACTATAGCCAGAACTCCTGGACTCAAGCGATCCTCCTGCTTCAGCCTCCCTGCTTGCTGGAACTATACTGTGAGCGCCACCACACCGGAAAGCCTTATTTTGAAAGTGAAAAGGCTCAGGTTTTGTGGGATTCCCGCCTACTTTGGTGTGCCAAAGTTCATGGTCTCTAGGCCCATCCTTTACGAAAACCCTTTCACATCTTTGGAGGTCAGCTTTGTATCGTCTCTGACTCTTGCAAGGCTGGTAAGTAAACATGCTGATTTTGCAAGGGAAAACAAGTCATGGTCTCATAGCACAGGAAGGGGCCCAAGGGTCTCTATAGAGCGGCTCCTTTCCAGCCCGGGCTTCAGCAGAGGATCATGGTTACAGGACCAGTCTCTTCACCTTTGAACTTTCCCTAGCAGGCATTTTAATTAACCGAGTCTTGAAATAAACTGAGCCTGGGTGTCCAGGGTCAAATCCCAGATGCTGAGCTGTCACTCCCTGGGGTTCTTTAGAATGTTCTGGTTGTCCTGGTGGCTGAACGGTCCTGTTGACAGAAATGAATCTGCCACCTTCCAGATGGTGAGCCTTTTGTGCCTGGTTCCGCCACAGTTTAAGAACAGCAGTGGAAGTGTTGGCACCACATGGAATCTTCTTTTCCTTTACATGAGCCAAAAACGCTTCTCTGGCCTCGAGATGCTGGTGTTTTCTATGGACTTCTATCTTCCTGTGCCCAAGCTCTTCCTCTGGCGATGGCGTCACGGCCTCAGAGGAACTGGCTCTGTAGCAACTGCTTTGAGAGCATGAACACCTCGTTGATGCTTTTAAATTGAAAATCAGTGTGTGTGTGTAGGAGTGAGTGTGTGTATGTCATGTGTGTAATGCACGGGTATATGTGCATGCCATGTGTGTAGGCACATCTGTGAGGGTAGATGTGAAGACCACAGGTCCACATCTCCACCTTCTTTTTGGAGAGGAATTCTCTCACTGTGCCAAGAGCTCACCAGCAAGCTCACCAGAGCCAGCCAGCAAGTTCCAAACGACCTCCAGTCTCCACCTCCCTGGCACCAGGGTCACAGGTACATGCCGTCATGTGCTGTGATGGGGGCGCTGGGGACCTGCACACAGGTCCTCATGCATGCACAGCAAGCACTTTCCCCACTGAGCATCTCCTGAGCCCCTGAGACCCTTTTGATAAACATTTTTGGTGAATTAAGACTGCACTAATGCCTAAGCAAAGTCAGAAATCAATCCACATGCATACACACCATGAACATGCGCACATACGCAGGCACACACCCCCTCATGCATACACACCATGGAAACATCCTCCATCCTCTTTGGACGTGGGGCCCTCCGGAATAGGCTTGATGGCTTCCTCTCCTGAAGGATTTCACAGTGAGGAGAAGCCATTCATTCCCGACCTCCCACCCGCTTCACTGACCTCTGCCGACCAACGCCTGAATTAGATGCACACTTCATTTCAAAGGAAATAAGACGTTAATGCTTTGCTTAAAAGCCCTAACTTCACCTTTGGGGTGACTCAAAAGTCCTCATAGTGCTGAGAAAACATGTCAGTGGAGTGTTCAGCACTGAGACATTTCTGTCACACTCTCCAAGGTCCAGGGTTCATTTTGGAAGAGGTGGAGGAAAGATTGTAAGAGCCAAAGGAAGGGAAGGAGTGCTTACAATTCTGTCATCCAGACACAAAATGGCCTTGATGTTCATGACTTCAAGGTGTCTGACACTACCTGCACAAGATCTTCATCATAGTGAGAAACCCTGTTTCCAAAATAAGATGGAGGAGGATTGAGGAAGACACTCCTGGCACTGGTGTCCTGCAGTACTTCCCTTCTCGTTGCTGGGACAAAATGCCTGACCAGAAGCATCCTGTGGAAAGAAAGGGCTTATTTCTGGCTTACATTTTTGAGGGGAAGCCTCATTAGAGCAGGGAAAGCACGGCAGAGCAGACAGCCAGGTCGTCACATCTTGTCACAGCAGCAGGAAGTAGTCTGAGTGAGCTAGCTCTGAGCAGCCAATGGGCTGGACTAATAAACCTCGAGGCCTTTCCCCAGGGACACACTCCTCCAGCGAGGCTCTGCTCCCAAAGGCTCCGCCAGCTGGGGACTGAGTAGGAAGCTTACTTGCGGATATGGGGGACACTTTACATTCAAACAACCACAGAGACAGTAGCAGACAACGGCTATCACACCCTCATGTCAGCAGGGAGGAAGGAAAACGTGTGAGCTGAATGTAGATAGTGGGGCTGGGTTATGACACTCCAAGGCTCGTCCCCAGTGACACACTTCCTCCAGCAAGGCTCCACCTCCAAAGACTTCATAACCGTCCCAGGCAGTGACACAGGACGTAGGGGACATTTTACATTTAAACCACCTCACTCTCCTTCCATCCACTCCTTTGTAAAGTACAGCCTTGGCAAAGACCACTGTAAATAACATTTTTTATGTGAGCCATGGAAGAGTCAGGGGGGGAGGCATAACGTTTATTAGCTTTATGTAACCATAGGAATTTCTATTTATGTCCACAATCTGTTATCAAACGGATAAAGTTTCATTCTAGTTTAGTTTGGATGATTTTATAGAAAATAAACTTCAAGATATCAAAATCAAAGATCAGCCTATGGTAGATTTTTTTTTTTTGTTGCAATGCTTAGAGTGATTGTGCACCCAGTGAACTTGGACAGACTCACAGTGTGACGTCACTGTGGGGAGCAATGCCAGCCTCCCCCCCACTGGGGCATGGCCACCCCTCAAGTAGCTAGGAGTGTTGGGGTGAAGTCGGAGCAGGGCAAGAGGCTGCTCAGGCATCCACAGGGCAGCTGGTCGTGGAAACTGAATATTGTTGACCAACAATCTAGGACTGTTGCAGTCAAAAGAACGCATTGGTTTATTTTGTAAGTGCACTGAGCAAAACATCGACCGTCACCAAAGCTCCTCTTCTTCTCATGAGTTCTGTCCACTCTTGTCACAACGAGCATTAACTCTGCTTGACTTCAGTGACTGTGAAGAGGTCTGAATGGTTGGCTCTTTTCTCAAAAGTGACTTCTTGTGGAGTCTGTCCAAGCCATGGAGGCTGTAACAGCGTCAGCAACAGGCATCAGTGGGGTTGGGGTCAGGGCAGGGTTAGGGGAAGCGGATGAGGGACAGGATTGTAGTGAGGAGAATCACCATGAGGAAGGCGCACAGATGGGCAGTCCACACTGCCCTTCAGCCGCAGCCCCCAGCAAGCAGGAGTTCTGGCATTGTCTGCGCGCTGTGTGTGGCTGGAAAGCTTCAGCTTTGTTTTTGTGGGGGGGCTGGGGTAGAGCCAGGGCTTGGCACAAGCTACGCATCTGCTCTGCTACTGCCTGACATCCCAGGCTGTGTGACCTGGCACGCTAAGTAGGAACTTCTTCTGAAAGGACCTTCTCTCTGACTGATGTCTAGGCCATCCTATTGAGACACCTTTTAAATTTTAATTTTACTTATTTTTGTGTGCGTGAGGCAGGCAAGCATGTGTGTATGTGTGTTCACATGTATGAAGACGATGTGGAGTGTCTTCCTCCTTCACTGTCCACTTTATTTACTGAGACAGGCTCTCTCACTTGAACCCAGAGCTTGGCCAGTCTAGCCAGCCAGCTCGCCTCAGCCATCCCATTTCCACCTTGTCTCCCAAGTGCTGGGATTACAGGCAGGCCGCAGTGCCCTGGCATTTATGAGTTCATGGACCCCAAACTCTGGTCCTAGGTTTGAGCCATCTCCCCAGCCTCAAAGGCATATGTCACGTGCATAACAAAGGAATTACAGAGATAGGGACTGGGGAGATGACTCCGTGGACAAATCACTCACAGTTTACACAGAGTACCGGAGTTTGGTCCTTAGACCCCCCATCAAAAGCCAGACGTCGTGGTGGCCATCTGTAACCCCACCACTCTAACGGAGAGATGAGAGGTGGAGATGGGAGAATTTCCTAGGAAGCTCTCTGCAAGCACAGCAAGGGCCTGGGGAGATGGCTCAGTGGTTAAAGGCACTTGCTTGCAAAGCCTGTCAGCCAGGGCTCAATTCTCCAGTAACCAAGTGCAGTGGTTGATTCAGGTGTCCCCATAAGCTTACATGCTCGAATGCTGGATCTCCAGCTGGTGGCAACTTGGGGAATTATTACAGTCAGCTTCCCCTAGCGAGTATTTGGCACATTTTCCTGCTGCTGTTTTCCACCTGACGTTGGCCAGGAGGAACTTTTGCTCTTCTGTTCATGTGATCATTTTCCCTGCCGTCGTGGAACTTCCTCTCAAGTCTGGAAGACAAAATAGACCCTTTCCTCCCACAAGCTGCTTTTGGTCAGGTGCTTTGTGACAACAAAGAGAAAACTGAACTGAGGCACCACATAAAGCCAGATGCGCATAATGGCACATGCATCTGGAGTTCATTCACAGTGGCTGTACCATATGTCAGGAGGCCCTGGCATATTCTCTCTCTCTCTCTCTCTCTCTCTCCCTACCTCCCTTCCTCCCTCCCTCCATGCAAATTAAAAAGTAAAAGGTTTTTTTAAAGAACATAGTGAGATGAAGAGAAACCCTATCTCCAATGAGGTGGGACAGGGAGGATGGACCCTCATGTTCTCTGACCACACTCACTCACATACACATGCAGAAGTAAAGTAGAAATAAACAATGCCAAGATAGAAAGGAAATTACGTAAACTCCCAAGATGCTATTTGCACGCACACCTTCCTTTCAGAGACTCAGATTTTTTTTTTTTTTTGAGGCAGGGTTTCTTCTCTCAAGCCCAGCCTAACCTTGAACTCATGGTGATTCTCCTACCTCAGCCTCCCGAGTGTTGGGACTAAAGGTGTACAGCACTACGCCAGGTGAGGTGACGATTTAGGAAGGCAGTGGGGACAGCTAATGTGAAGTCTCCCACTCAGCCTTCTCTAGGCAGAGGTCCTGAGGCTGACGGAACTTTTAAAGGAGTCTTAGTTCATGTTTTGCCGCTGTAACAGAGTGCCCAAGGCTGAGTAAAGTCATAATTCTTATTTTTTTTTTGAGACAGGAACTCATGTGGCCCAGGCTTGCTATGTAGCCAACTTTGTTTGACCTTGAATTTCTGACCCTCCTGCCTCTACCTCCTGAGTGTTAAGATTAAAGGTGTGCTCCACCACATTGGGTTTATGATGCACTTGGGATTGAACCCAGATTTTTGTGCATGCTACGTGAGCACACTACCAACTGAGCTATGCCCCAAACACTCATGAACAGAAATTCATTTGGCTTACAATTCTGGATTCTGGGAACGCAAAGAGTGTGGTTTCCACATCTAGCGAGAAGAGCCTTTGTGCTCCACGCACCATCTCAGGGCAGAAAGCCGCGCAGCAGAGCAGGGAGAGCATGGAGAACGAGAGCAGGCAGAGTTCGCTCTTTCTAGCAGTGGGATTTTTCTTCATAAAAATTAACTCATATTCATTGTGCTCTTGAATGGGCTCCACCGAGACTTCTCCACTTGCGCATATATGTCAAGCTTTGATGAAGCCCACACTCCCTGAGATCCTCTCTTGCCCTTCCCTCCCTCCCCCACCCAGCAGGGCCAAACTGGTAACGATGACACACTGCTGCAATATGGACATGAACCCACTAAGAAGACAGAGCCTTCAGGATCCAGTCACCTCCTCTCTGTTCCCTGAAGGGCCCACGGGGAAGAAGAGAATTCTGAGAGATTCTGCATTCTTCATAGCTTCAGCATCCTCATGCCTGGCAAGGACGCCTTAGCCCAAGGCTAGCAGCCTCTGCCGAGGCCCCAGGATTCCTCCTTCCATGCCAGGAGCCATGCCGGGTGACAATGGGCTGCTTCTGAGGTGGGAGAATCACCATGAGTTCAAGGCCAGCCTGGGGTCCTGCTCCACAGACCCCTACTCTGCACTCTCAGAATAATCTAGTCTGAGTCTCAGAAGATCTTGGAGAACCTCCGCGTCACTCTTAATGACAGAATTTCACCTGTAAGTCTCCTAGTCTGAGAGTGCTAAGTTCCTAGAGAATGTGAAAGTGTAGGTGAATGAAAAGAGTGATTATTTCTTGCCACTGTCCAGAACTCTGAGTCCTTTGGTATCTTTTCTTCCAGATATACCCGTGTGTATGTACACTGATATAACAGATATGTGGTAAAAGTAGGATATCCTGTTTTTTTTAACTTTTTGTTTTAAATAACTACTTTAAAATATTTTATTTATTAAAAATATTTTATTTATTTATTTGAGAGAGAAAGAGAAAGAGGCAGAGAATGAGAATGGGCACGCCAGGGCCTCCAGCCACTGCAAACAAACTCCAGACACATGCACCACCTTGTGCATCTGGCTTTACGTGGGTACTGGGGAATCGAACTGAGGTCCTTCTGCTTTGCAGGCAAACACCTTAATCACTAAGCCATCTTTCCAGCTCTGTTTTTTAACTTTTAGTTGACACAACCATACATATACACAACACCCCATGATCACCATCCCCCCATCATTTTCCCTTCCCCCCTCCACGGAATCCCTCCATTTCCGCTGGTTCCTGTTCTGTTTTGATGTCATCATTTTCCCTATTATGCAGGACTTGTGTAGGTAGTGTCAGCCACTGTGAGGTTGCTTTTGTTTTTTTCGAGGCAGGATCTCAAGATCGCCAGCTCAGGCTGACATTGGACTCCTGGCACTCCTGCTTTCTCAGCCTCCCAAGTGCTGTGATTAAAGGTGAGCACACCACCCCCAGAAAACATAGTATATTTGAAGCAAGTTTTGCAACCTGCCATTTCTACTTAATAATATATAATGATGTGTTTTCATGTGATTTTGTGTTCTAGAACATCTTTTTATTGTGGCAAAATGCACATAAAGAAAAAGTGTATCAAAATAACTCTGCTTATCTACCATAAAATGCACAATATCAACACAACATTGAGGTGCACAAGTCAGAGGGGTTTAGCACACTCATATCACCACAAGCCACCAACACCATCCACCTCCTCAACACGGTTCACCTTAATTCGAATTCTAAAATTCTTCCCACATTAAACAGCTCTCCATTCTCCCTGCCCCAGCCAGGATCAACCATTATTCTACTTTGTATCTTGAGGAACTGATTTAGAAACCTCCTATCATCGTGGGTAACTGGCTTATTTTAGACTCCACATAACGACGTCATGCTTCGCTCATAATGTAGCTCTCATCAGAATTTCTTCACTTTTGGTGGTTCACTAATACTCCAGGCATCTTATTATCTTTGTAATGACCACATAGGTTTCTTGTGTAGAGATTCTAGGACTTATTTTTAATAAACTTTTTACATCTATTTATTTTGTGTGTGTGAACACAGGCACACATGGGCCAGTGTGTGTGTGTGTGGAGTTCAGAGGATAACTTTCGGGTGGCCCACCTCATTTGAGGCAAGGTTCCAGGAAACTTGCCTGTCTGTGCCTCCATTCTCACCGTACATGCACCGATCATGGAAGCCTGCCACAGCTCCCAGCTTTTTATGTGGGGTCCAGGGATCTCAACTCAGGGACTCACAATTGTGTGGCAAGTGCTTCATCCACTGAGCCCTGTAGGATTTGACTCACTCTGTAGTCTTATTTTCGTCTTTGGACAATCGTATAGGACATAGCAGCAAATGTCTTTAGTGCTAAATATTTGCACACATACCTGAGTTTTCCCTAGTGATATAGTTCCAAATGGAAGCAGAATTGCTGAGCGGAATGGTGCAGCCAGCTCTTCTTAACCTCATAAGAATCTTCCCTCTCAGCTCGGGGAAAGGCATTCCCTCCTCTGGCTGCTCTCTGGTACCTGAAATTCCACCTCAGACATGATGCCCTGTTCCAAACAGATCTCCAATTATACTTAGGACCCTCCTTTAGGAAAACGTGCATTCAAGTGCCATCACAGTGGACTGAATTAGCACCCCATTCTGTTTTCTTAGCGAGAGGAAGGCCTCAGGATGGGAAGTGAAAAGAACATTTTTGGAGAGTATCAGATATTTTATGCTATTCTCCGGATGGCCCTCTTCCTCTAGCCGGCAGAGTCAGTGGCCTTTGTAGAATTTAATTTCCATTCTGAAATAATCTCTAATATTCAAACCTCACATACCACCTACATTTGTCCAAACTAAGAAAATCATTGGCACTTTTTAAGGATTTTTAAATTTTTATTTGAGACAGTCACACACAGAGAAAGAGAGAGAGAGAGAGAGAGAGAATGGACATGATGCCAGGGCTTCCTATCGTTGCTAATGAATTGCTAACAGTTGTGCTACTAAGTGTGTCTGGTTTCCGTAGGTGCTGAGGAATGGAACCCAGGAACTCAGGCTTTTCAAGCTTGGTTAACGGAACCATCTCTCCAGCCCCATGAGGACTTCTTAAACCCTTGACATTCATGACAGTTTCTGGGCTCTTTGTTGCTGTGGCAATGATGGTTAAGACGAGAGCTGCTCAGCTATTTTGGAGAAATTCCTGTTTTCCCAGGGAGACTCTGGGATTGTGGATTCTGGGGAGAAGGTGTCAGAGGTGAAGTTTCCTTATCGCCTCTGGTCAGAGTGCATGATATGCCCGATGGCACCTATTGGCGATGCTGCCCTTGGGGTTCCGCCTTATGAAGCTGACACTTCTCTGTCATTTCCCCATGGTTGGACGCACTCACCAAGTTCATCTCACATTCAAGGGGAGAGGGTGATGTCACCTTCTGGAGGGGGATCAAAGGCGCTTCAGACACATGTGGAAAAAAAACCACGATGATTAATAAATAGTTGTGGGTGGTACTTTGAGGCCGGGCCAACATCGCGTCTCTTCCTCACGTCCCACCCACTCACCCTGGCACACGGGGCACCTCACCTGGGGCAGCTCCCACGGCACTGCGTCCATAGCCGTTTTCGGTTACCTCCCTCCTTCCTTGGAATTTTTGAAGGAAGACATCCTGTTTCTTCACTAGTTTATTTCGTTACTATTTATATCAGCATGGGTGTTTATTTTATTTTGGGGGTTACAATCTAATGCTGCCCTGGAGTAAGTCTCCTTCCTCAGTTTGTTCTTGTTCTGGCCACGGGGAGCTTCCTCGGGCTCCCTCCTGCAAGCCTTCAAAATGCCCTCACTTGGTTATTTTTCAGCCTATTTTGAACACTTTCTTGGTTTCTGGCACTACACAATGTTCCTGCTCAACTTGTGCTTTCCTTGCCCCATCCTGAACTCAGCCACGTCTCCTGGGAATTGTGGTTCCATTCGCTGGAAGATGGTATTTAGGAATTAAGATAGGATGTGATAAGCTGGTTGCTCTGGGGAGGTCATGCTTCCAGACAATCTTGCCAGACAGAGCTAGTGACTACACACATGACCTTCTACTTCTGTCCCCGTAGACTCCTGGTAAAGGGACAACAACGTAAATAAAAGTTGCACCTAGCGCCTCTATCCTGTAGAACACTGTAGATCACCATCATCACTGAGCGTATCACTGAGCTCCTGCTGCCTCGGGAAAATACGAAATCTCAAAATCCCAAGTATGATTTCAACTGAATGTCTATTGCTTTTGATTCATTGTAAAGTGTGAAAATTATAAGTTGAGGCTCATCTGTATTTGTGTGTGCGCACACATGCATCCACACTTATTTATCTCTCCCTGGTTATGGTACAACAAACACAAGTTCACAGTTATATCTTCAGCTTCATTCCTCTCAGCCAGCTGTCGGCATGGTTAGATTTAGAACAGGGACACACACACACACACACACACACACACACACACACACACACACACACACAGTTTTCTTGATTCTTATAAATGGTATTTCTTGTACATTCTTTTGTTTCATATTTGGTTTTTCTAACGTCAAAGTCAAGAAAAGTCTAAACTTGGGTCTGGGAAGATGCTCAGTGTAAAGTGCCTGCTGTGCATGAGGGTGTGAGTTGGCATCTCCAACACTCAGGTGAAACGCTGGGCACGGTGGTGCATACCTATCATCTCAGTGCTAGGGAGATGGAGACAGAAAGATCGCCAGCTGCATCACTGAGATCTGGGTTCAGTGAGAGACCCTGCCTCAAAAAAAGGTGGAGAGAAACCAAGGAGAGCACCCAAAGTCACCCTCTGGCCTCACATGCATGTGCACATATGTACATGAGCACACATACACATACATGTATGATCCCCCTTCACAGCACATACACACACACACAGAGAGAGAGAGAGAGAGAGAGAGAGAGAGAGAGAGAGAGAGAGAGAGAGAGAGAGAGAGAGTTTGGATGAGATTTGTCCACCAGAAATTCGTCTGTTGGGAGTTTGGGTCCTGGTGAGGTGGTGGAAGTGGTGAACAGGGAAGGGAAGCCATCAGGCAGCTCTGTAGTCCTGCTGAAAAGAACTTAGTTAATTTAAAGCAGAAAGTGGAGATTCATGCCTGAGGGTGTTGGGGGGAAAATGGCTCATGCCTTGTGGGTGGAAAGCACTTAGGAGATTGGAAGCTCTAAGACACAGCAAAATAAACAAAATCACAGAGAAAGTGGAGTGTCACTAAATATACCAATATTCAATATTCAAGTAAGGTGAGCGGATGAAAGACAGGAGTGAGAAAGCAGAAAAAAATGTTTCCAGACATACTCGCTTAAAATATTCCAAATGGGCGCAAAGCATTTTCCATAGGTCCAAGGAGTACAAAAATTCCAAGTACAATAAGCAAAAAATCCACACTTGTACACACATCCTCCTTGACACTGATGGACAGAAACAAACCCTTCAAAGCAGCAAGAGAAAAATGAGTCATCCGTGCAAGTAACTGACTTCTGGGCAGGAACAACCAGCAGCCGAACACAAAGACACACCAAACCCCTCACTGTAAGGCCAGAAGCTCAGCCAGGAGTGAAATTCCTCAACAGGAAGGAGAAATGCTACATTTCTGAGTGAGAATTCATTGTTTGCTGGCCATGTCAGAGGAAGCAGTGAAAGATGTTTCTTAAGCGAAACTGAAGGGACACCAGATAATAAGTCACAGTCCCATTAAAAGTCAATGTGCCTTTAGGAGTCATGCAGGTAATTTTAAGTGGCAGTCAAAGTTATTCAGTCTTTGCATTAGTCAGTTTTAATAGTGGTGACGAACTTTAGGAAGGAAAGGTTATTTTGGCTCATTGTTTCAGGGGGTTTGGTCCATTTTGACAGGACAGAGACATGGCAAAACAGAGTAGTTCAGATGGTGATGGCCAGGAAGCAGAGAAAAAGGCATTCAGGAAGAGGCTGGACCAAATATTGTCCCCAAGGACTATCCCAGTGACATACTTCCTGTAACTAGTGTCTGTCTCTTAGTTTTCACTGCCAACAATGGCATTGTATTATCCATTATGGATCCACCCACTGATCAGGACAGAGCCCTTGTGATTTCTTGTCTCTGGACACACCCTCACAGACACCGAGAGGAGGAGGACTTTATCAACTTCAAAAGAGACAGCAAAGAAATTGTTTAAGGGATTACACTTTAATACTGTCACAAAATGCCAAAAAGGAAGAACTGAGGAAAAAACAGAAGACACAAAGAAAGCAAAGCATAAATTGACACGTGTATTAAACCAAGAGCAGAGCTGCATCCAAGCTGATTGTCAATGTCTTTATTTTAGTGCTATGTTAAATTAGCATACAAAGTATTGGGTTCCATTTTGGCATTTTCATTCATTATTTGCTTCTTGGTTCTCTTTGCTCCCTCTGCCTCTGCCTTCCCATCTACCTTCCACTCCCATCGTCTTCCAGTTTAATGTCACACGTGTTCTGTTATCCCCGCAGGTACCCTGTCCCCACAACTTCCTGTTCCCTCATAGGACCTTTTCTAGATTCCTCTCTCTCTCCTCTCTCTCTCTCTCTCTCTCTCTCTCTCTCTCTCTCTCTCTCCTTCCTCCCTGCGGATGTGAAGATGGGGTTCTGGTTTCCTTCCACCATGTTCTTCCCACCCCTCTGGAACTGTAAACTGAATTAAACCTATTCCTTTGGTTCGTACCAGTGATAAAGTGACTGATACAATATGCAAGCATCTCTGTGATTGGACGCGTGCTTGGGAGCGGCCTAGCTGGCTCAGGACACAGTTCCAGTTTCAGTTTCTTTGAAGAATCTTCGTACAGATTTCTATACCGGCTGAAGCAGTTGGCACGCTCCCAAACAGTGAGTGGATAAGACTTCCTCTTTCAGCACACCTTCGCTTTTGGGAACTATCTGTTCATTTCTAGCCCATTTATTCATTAGCAGGGATTCATGGGTGTTTAATTTTATAGATCTTTACATATTCTAAACACTAACCTGTCTAAAGTCTAGCTGGCTAAGATTCTCGCCCATTTTACAGGGCATGTGTTCACACTGTCAGTCGGGTTTTTGTGCAGAAGCTTTTTAATACCATGTAATCCCATTGGTAAGTGCTCGGGCTATTTCTTGTACTATTGGGATCCTACTCAGAATGTGCTTGTCTATGGTTGCTTCTCTCTTAAACAGAGAAGTTCTCTAGTAGTTTCAGCATTTCTGGTTTTCAATTAAGGGTTTTAATCCATTTTGAATTGATTTTCGTGCAAGGTGATGAGAGGGGATTTCATTCTTCTGAACGTGGCTGTCCTGTTTTGCCAACATCATCTGTTGATGTTGGCTAATTTTTCTCCAGTATATAACTTTGAAATCTGTGTCAAAAGTTAGTTGTCCATAGTTGTATAGTGAAAATTAGGTCAAATTGTATATTGTTTGCAGGAAACATATTGCTGCTTCAAACTTCAAGTAGGCTGAGAGTAAAACAACAGGGGAAAGTATACCTTTAAAACAGCAGCCATCAAAGAGGTAGAATTGTATATTCATATCATAAAACTTACCCATCATTCACTATGCTTATATCATAAACTTTAACACCAAAAATGTGCTGGAGCTAAGTGTCACTTTCTACAATGAAATAAACATCAGTCCATGAGGAAGATATAACAACTCTATAAACAGAGCTTAGAACTACACGAGGCAAAACACTGATGGGCAAAATAAGGCAAAATTTGATAATTCAATAATAAAACTTAGAGACCTGAAAACTGCACTTTTAAAAGGCAGCTCTGAAAAAACAAATTCTTTACCATCTCCAGGATTTGAGCTTTTCTGAGCTAATTCTATAAAGTATTTGCCATAAAAAAACCAACTGTGGGTCAAATAAATTGGCAGATAATCTATAATAAGGAAGCAACAGACTCAGATAGCTGTAAAAAACCAACTCGACCTACTGGGGCTCTCTACCTAACACCAAGAAATAAATACACTTTCTTCTCATGTACATTTGGAATAGACCAGAGTAGAACATGAGACAAAAAATAAATGTGAAATCAGACAATATGCATTGAGGTCAGAGTGGCCAGAAGCGAACAAAATTAAAATCCATATAATACATTTCATATATGGAATTTAATCAACACACTCCTAAATAATCTTAAATTATCAATGGCTCAAAAAAGAAAATCACAAGAGAAATTAGAAAATCCTTTGAGATGAATAAAAATGAATACACATCATAAATAAGATATGTGAAATGAAGACAAAGCAGGAAATGCTAAAGAAATTTAAGATCTGTAATGAATAATTCAATTATCTACCTTTAAATACGGAAAAAAGAGGAGCAAATTAAACTTAAAACAAATAAAAGGAAGAAATAATGAAAAGCAGATGAAAAATTAATGAAATGAGGGAAATAATACAATAAAGAAATCAGTGCATGATAGTGAATCTTTAAATTTTTTTTTATTTGAGAGAGACAGAGCTAGAGAGGAAGAGAGAGAGAGAATGAGAATGGGTATGCCATGGCCTTCTGCCACTGCAAATGGACTCCAGATGCATGCACCACTTTTGCATCTGTCTTTACATGGGTCCTGGAGAATCAAACTTGGGTCATTAGGCTTTACAGGCAAGCACCTTAACCACTGAGCCATCGCTCCAGTCTGATGGTGAATCATGATTGTAATGACAAGATTTAGAATCACTCAGACAAGACACTTTTAGGTTTATCTATAACAGTGTTTTCATAGAGAATTAACTGGGAGGGAAGATCTACCCTGAATGTGGGTGACACTATGCCAATGGGCTGGGGTTCTAGACTGAATAAAAAAGAGACAGGGCACCAGCATCCATCTCTCGGCTTCCTGGTCGTGGACACAATGTTACCAGCTGCCTCCCCCTCTTAATGCCAGTCCTTTCCTGCCAGTGTGGATTAGCCCTCCTAAAACTAACCAAACAAGCCAAGACAAACTCTTCCTCCATTAAGTTGCTTCTTGTCAGGCATTTTGCCGCAACAACAAAGAAAATAGTTAAACCAAAGTTGATGTTCTAGAAGAATGATCTAGCACAGACACGTGCACCTCCATGCTTATTGCTATATGGTTCACAGTATCTGAGAAATGAACTCAGCCTAGCTGTCCATCAACAGATGAATGGATGGAGAAAATGTGGGACATAGACACATTCATTCAGCTTTAAAGAGAAATGAAATCATATTTGCAGGAAAATAGAGAGGGCATTGTGTTAAGCAAAATAAGCCAGACTCAGAAAGACACAGACTGTTGCGTTCAGATGTGGGAATCTAGATCTAAATTTGTATAGATGTGTATGTATGTGTACATTTGGGTATCTGTATATATGTATGTGTGTGTGCATGTATGTGTATGTATGTGTGTATAGGTGTGTGAATTGTGCATTTATGTGTGTGTGCAGGTCATGAAACCATTATCAAAGGATAATATGATTATAAGGATAATCAAAGATCTGAAGGTAAGGAGGAGCAATAAAAAGAGAAGGTATTGGAATACATATTACCCAAAAGCAAAAAGGGCTTTGTGAGGAGTAGACCAGAAGCAGGAAAGCCAGGGTGGAGGGTGGGAAGGAGAGAGGAGTGGGAGGAGGATCAGCAAGAACAAAGTGTTAAAATGCCAGAATTAAACCCACTAAAGTGTTGCTTACTTAAAAATGACTTTAGAAAAGAACTAGGGGCTGGAGAGATTGTTCAGTGGGTTAAAGGAGCTTGCTTGCAAAGCCTCCAGCCCAGGTTCAGTTCCCCAGTACCCACTTAAAGCCAGATGCACAAAGCATGTATCTGGAGCTCCTTTGCACCTGCAGGAGGCTCTGGAGTGTCCTTCTCTTTCCTCTCCTCTCTCTCTCATAAATAAATTTTAAAAATACAATATTTGAACTAACAAGTGAGTTCAGTGAAGTCTCAGAATATGAGATTGACACACAAAAAATAATTGCAGTTTATACACTCACAGTGAAAGAAATGAAACAATTTGATTTTCAATAGCATATAAGGAATAAAATAGGAACAAATTAAATAAAAGAAGTTATACTGAAAACTATGAAACAATGAAATTCTGAAACACGTGTAAATACGTAGAAAGACCTCCATGACTAGCGAGAGGTAATATTGTTCAGGTTATCATGCATCCTCAACACATCTAGAATACCTACGCACTCCCTCCACTACACACAAGCACTTAAACACGAATAGATATATGATTCATTATTCATGGAAGCCAAAAAGAGAAAACTTCTCAAATGTCTAGCAGCTTTAAGTGAATAAGATATGATGTGCCTGTGCACTGAGCCCACAGAGTAACGAGACCTGCTACAGCGTGGATGGGCCCTGAAACCA
Organism: Zapus hudsonius; assembly: GCA_004024765.1. Classification (NCBI taxonomy): domain Eukaryota; kingdom Metazoa; phylum Chordata; class Mammalia; order Rodentia; family Dipodidae; genus Zapus; species Zapus hudsonius. The sequence goes on from PVHP010029416.1 coordinate 19,547, forward strand.
CGTGGTGAGTGGAGGACAGAGTCACTGCAGACCTCATGTTGGGTGGCTTGGGTGCGTGGAAAGCAGCCGAGACTAGATAAAAGCATAAAGGACAACCCGGATGAGTGGGGTTTAGCGCTGGGCGGCAGAGCGAGAGCAATGCGTTCTGGGCTCTTTCAAGAGCCGTGAAAGGCTCTGGCATTAGGCAGTGCCGGCAACTGCATAACCCTGTAAGTATAATAAAACAGATTGGACTATATAATTTTAATTGACAAAATATATGCATATAAAACATAATAGAGCTATTTTTGATACCCCTTCATTAGCCTCCAAGTATCCATGGGCCAAGAGTCTGGGCATGCCTATCTGAGTCCCGGGCTTCGGCCTCACAAGTCTCTGATCAAGATGTCCCTGAGCCCCCTGTTCTCGCCTGAAGCTTGAAGCTTGTGTACTGGCTGGGGGATGTGGTTCCTCTGGCTGTAGGCTTGACACCCTCAGTTTCTATGGTCCCAGCCACTTGGTCCTACCTTTAAGCAGGTCTCAAGAGGACAAGTGTTACCTCAAGGACAGCAGTAGCATCTCTCTGGCGCACAGGATAAAGCCTCAAGGGCTTCTATAGTTGGAATCTGAAGTGTCCCTAACAGCTTTGTGTTTCGAGCACTTCCTTACTCCCTGGCTGGTGCTGTGGAAGTTGGTGCTGCTATTTCTGGAGGCCATGGAACCTTTAGGCTGTGGGCCCTACCCAGCATAGCGGGTGGGTTGCTAGGGGAAGGTCTTTGAAGATTATAGCCTGGACCTTAGTTCCTGTTCCTCTCTGCCTCCTGGTCCACCGTGGTGTGAGCAGCCTTGGCTCCATACCTCTGCCGTCCCAAACAGCAGAAGGTTTGAGCAATTAATTATTATGAATATATGTCCCTGAGAACCTCCTGTCTCCACCTTCCCAGTGATGGGATTAGAGTCACACACCACCTCACCAGGCATTTAAGGTGAATGATGGAGATGCAAACTTGGGTCCTTTAACAGCCCCTGCAGTTTATTTTTGAATCTAATTGTCTGCTGGAAACTTCTTCCACCCCAGTGCTGAGGCGGAAACAGAGTGCTTTACTCATGGAGCATATCCTCACCATTTCTGCTAGAACCTTCTTAAATGAGCAGTTCCTCTTTCCCTCTGTCTTCTCTCATTAACTCCTCCCTTTCAACATTTAAGCCTTCCAAGATAAGATAGTGCAGCGTTGAAAAACTCCACCACTGTCCTTCCAAAGCAGCGCACAGAGAACTCACGGAACTGTAAGCATTTCCGTGGGGAAGTAGCTTTGCTAAGAGGCCAGGACACTTTAAATTCCAGTAGCTCTCAAATCACTTCCCATTATGAGCAGCAATAAAAACCTCTCCACTCACCCCGAAACATGCCTGTAGTTAATTTGGAGATGATTTCATGTGGGTTGTTTCATGTTTATGATGACCTGAAATGATTATGTGAGTTTCAGGGCTAGCCCTGGGAGCCTTCATCCTGTGCCCTTTCGCACCTGAAACAGACACACAGCATGCATCCCCGTGGAAGTTACTTGTCTTTCCATTCGCAACTTAGAAAAGGCTGGTTTTGTTTCAGCTTACAGCTCAGGGGGTCACAGACCATTGCGGAGGGAGGGAAGGCATGGTGGCAGAAGCTTGAGGCAGCTGGTCACTTTTGGTCTGTAGACAGGAAGCAGAGGGAGAGGAATTCTGATGTTCAGCTCTTTCCTTTTTATATATTCCAGGACCCCAGCCCATAGGATGGTGCTCCATAGTAATGGTGGCTCTTCCATCTCATCTGACTTAGTCTAGTCTTTCCCAGAAGTTTGTCTACATGGTGATTCTAAATTGCATCAAATTGGCAATCAAGAGTAACTACCACAATCCCTAGACAGCAGCCTTTGACTGGGCACAAGGATCACACACACACACACACACACACACACACACCTACCATCCCAGGAGACACATCCAAGTCAGACACACTTGAACGGAAGTTGTTTGTTGAGGTGGGATCTTGTTTTGCAGTCCAGATGGCCTTGAACTGGTGATCCTCCTGCCTCAGCCTCCCAAAGGCTAGCATTGCACAAATGTGTCCCAAGCCCAGCCTGAATCATTTCTAACAGGCCCATGTCCTGGTACTGTTGAATTGATAGACACATGATTTGATTCCATAGCTGGGCTAGTACGGATAGGGAGGCAATGCGCAGAGAGGTCAGAGGGCTCTGTGGTATGCTGATTTCTTTACATGTGGAAACACATTAATATCACAGATGGAGAGAGCAGAGTAGTGGTTAGCTGTGGGTGGTAGAGTGGGGAAGAGAGGAGGATAAAGCCAGCTAGGGGTGGGGGGAAGCTATAGCGCATGTGGAGGTCAGAGGACAAGCTCAGGGTGTCATCCTTACCTTCCCCCTGTTTGAGACAGCTGTCTTATTGTTTTCCACCTCAGCAGGCTAGAGGGCCTACAGGCTCCTGGGAGTCAGGCTGAGCAACCAGCTTACAGAACTGAAGAAGGAGGTGTGGACCCATCTCAGCCTTGCCTCTTGCTTGACCTCCAGGGGAAGGTGGAGATGGTCACAGGGTTACAAGAGTTCTGCAAAGCTCAAGATAACTCGTCACATAAACTGTTTCAAGCAGCCCAGGTTGAGGCTGGGCTTCAGCAGCCAGGGCAGTCGGCTGTGATCTCTTTCGAGATGCCTCAAGGTGTCTTGTGGAATGTCAGGATGGTGCCTCCTGGTGCAATTGGCACATCTGATTGTTCTTTTGCCTAAGACAGCTATGGAAGCAAGAGAAAGTTCCAACGAATGAGGGCGTCAAACTGCCCCATCCCCAACATGTTTACTTGCAGATGTGAACAT
>PVHP010029417.1:0-22403 GCA_004024765.1 Zapus hudsonius
GTTTTCTTGCTGATTCTGAATAATTGCAAAAGTTAATGGTATGATGTAGCCTGCTTTGCCAAGTTCCTTGATTGTAAAAGTATATAAGCACTGAAGCTGCAAAAGTAAAGTTGCAGCAGCACAGCATTCAATTGTGTGTCTGTCTGTCATTTCCTCGCCGATTCCTGACTTCTCCTCGAGCCTTCTCCCTGGTTCTCCCACAGTGGTGGTCTCCCTCTGAGTGGTCTGCGGCAGTGTATGGTATGTATATTGTATAGTGTGTGGTGTGTGTGATATGTATAGAATGTGGTGGTATGTGTTTGGTATGTACAACATATGGTGTATGTTGTGTGTGTGATATGCATAATGTGCGGTGTGTGTGGTATGTATAGTGCATGATGTGTGTGGTATGTATAGTGTGTGGTGTGTGGTGTCTATATTGTATGTTGTATGTTGTGTGATTTGTATAGTGTGTCTGTGGTATGTATTGGGTATGGTGTGTGTGGTATGTATAGTGTATGGTGTGTGTGTGGAATATACAGTGTGTGATTTGTGTGGTAGGTATAGTATGTGTATGTGTATGCTTTGTATAGTGTGGTGTTTGGTATGTATACTGTGTGTGTTGTGTGTGTGCTATATATATTGTATGGTGTGTGTGAAATGTATTCATACCACACACAACACACACTACACATACCTAACACACACATACACACAGAATACATACACACATAGGACACACTATACATAAAACACACATAAATACACTATACATACTACACACACAAACACACTATACATACCACACACCACCCTATACATACAACACACTCACAGTACACATTACACACACACACAATGTACCATACACTATACATTTCACACACACAACACCACATACTGTACATACCACACAAGCCACCACACACTATACATAATCATACACCACACACTATGCATACGACACACATTAAACTTACAACACACACATGACCACATATTGAACATACCACACACACACACCACACTAGACATACCATACACACATACCAAAAACTACATATAACACACACATACCACACGATATACACCATACACACTACACACTAAACATACCACACACACCACCCAATATACATGTCATACACACCACACACTAAACATACCACACACACAACACACACTATATATTATATACCACATACCTACCACACAATATACATAATGCACACACAACACTCTGTACATACCAAATATACCACACACTATTCATACAAAACAAACACAAACACTATATGTAACACACACATACCATACAATGTACATACCACATACATACACGACACACTCTACATATCACACACAAACCACACACACTATACATACGACACAAAGACCACCACACACTATACTTACCACAATATACCACACACTATACATTCAAAATACAAACACTATACATATCACACACATACCATACAGTGTACATACCACACACATACATGACACACTGTACATACCACACACAAACCACCAAACACTATACGTACCACACACCACGTACTATACATACAACACACAGACATCCACACACTATACATACCACGCACACCACAAACTATACATACCAGACACACATACACACTTATACACACTATTCATACCACACACTATACATACAACACACACACATATATTACAGATACCACACACCACACACTATACATACCATACAATATACCTATAACACAAGTAAACACTATACATACCACTGACACACACACTATACATACCACACACATACAACATACATACCATAAGCCATACAGTATAACATACCACACACACACCACACACTATACATGCCATACACACTACCACATACTGTACATACCACAGATACCACACACTATATATACCACACACACCACCACCATATACTGTACATACCACACACACTACACTCTATACATACCTCACACACATACCATACACCACACAGTACACATGCCATACACTCCACACACTATACATACCACACACACTCACTATACACTGTACATGCCACATGCACCATACACTATACATACCACACACACATACACAAACTATGTGTACCACACACAACACACACTATACATATCACACATACACCACAACATTATACAGAATACATACCACACACACTCCACACACTATGCATACCTCACACACAACACAATATACATAACACACACTATGCATACCACATACACCACACAGTATACATATCACACACATATACACACACTATACATACCACACAAATCATAAACAATATATTCCACACACCATACACTATACATTCAACACACACACAACACACAATACACATGCCACACACACCACACTTTATATACCACACACTATAAATAACACACACTATACATAACACACACCCTATACGATACAGGATACATAACATAGATGCCACACAACATACATACCACACACACACTTACACACTATACATACCACCCACTCCACACACCATACATAAAACACAAACACTATACATACCTCAGGCAACACACTATACATACCACATGCACCACACACTATAAATAACACACACACACACTATAGATCCTGCAAACCACATACTATACATAACATACGCAACACACACTATACATTCCACAAACAAGCATTATACATACAAACACTATACATACAAACACTATACATACCACACACACAAACACAAACACATACTATACATTCCACAAACATAACACAGTATACATACAACACAAATCACAAACTATACATTCCACACACACCATACACTATACATACTACACACAACACAACACACACTATACATGCCACACACACACTATACATACTACACACACAGAGTATCCATACCACAAACACCATACACTATCCATATCACACACACCACACACACATTATACATACCACACACACACCATACATCATACACTATACATCCCAAACACACCACACTATACATACCATGCGCACACTAAACATACCACACACTATGCATACCACACACTGTACATACCGCACACACAACACACTACATGCAACAGATGCCACACTATACATACCACACACACATACATACACTATACATACCACAGATACACAACACACACAATACATGCCACACACACCATATATACCACACAAATCACACACTATACTTTCCACACACCATACGTTGTGCATACCATACACACAACACACTATACATATCAAACAAATCACACACTATACATTTCACACACACCATACATTGTACATGCCACACACACAACACACACTATATATGTCACACACCACACTATACATACCACACACACACACCATACACCATACACTATACATACCACACACTCACCACCAAATACTGTACATATCGCACACACACCACACACTATATATACCCCCCACACACCATAAACCATACACTATACATACCACACACACACACCACCACACACTGTACATACCACACAAACACAACACACTTTGCATGCCACACATACCACACAGTACACATTCCACACACACAACATACTGTATATACCACACACACCACCACCACCATGCACTATACACTATACATACCACACACACACTATACATACCACACACACACCACACACTATGCCTATCACACACACATCTTACATCTTATACTATACACACACATACTCACACTATACATACCATATACACACCATACATCATACACTATACAAACCACCCCCCACACCACACACTCACGCTCTACTTGCCACACACTATACATACCACATATACCACACACTATATATACCACACACATACCACACATTATACATACCACACACACCACACATTTTATACACTATACATACCACACACACACCACTCTATGCATACCACACACACCTCACACTATACATACTGCACACACACTATACATACCACACACACACCTCACACTATACATACCACACACCACACAGTATACATACACACCCACAACCAATCACACTATACATACCACAAACACTATTCATACCACATACACCACACACTATGCATGCAACACACACATTATACATACCACACACTCACCACACACTATACATACCACACACATACCACACACAATAAAGGACACACAAAATTATACATCCACCCACACACACAACACACACTATAAATGCCACACACACCACACTATGTATACCACACACTGTACATACTACACACACACACTAAACCTACCACACACAAACACTATACATGCCACACACACAAAACATACATTATATTTGCGACACACACTATACCTACCACACACACCACACACAACAAACCACACACACATAGTATACATAGCACATATAACACATACTATATATTCCACACACACTATACAAACCACACACACCATACACTATACATACCAAACAACACACATACCATATTTCACACACAAATCACATACTATACATACCACACACACCACACAGTATACATTCCACACCCACACCCACTCACACTATACATACCACACACACTATACATACCACATACACCACACACTATGCATACTACACACACATTATACATACCATACACTCACCACACACTATACATACCACACACAAATAACACATTATAGATGCCACACACACATCACAGTATACATCCACCCCAATACAAAACATGCACTATAAATACCACACACACACTATACATACCACACACACTATACATACCACAATTATACATGCCACACACTATGCATATCACACACTATACATACCATACATTATACATATCACACACACAACACACACTATATATGCAACACACTATACCTACCACACACACCACACTCTGTGCATACCAAACTGTGGTAGTTTGAATAATATCCCCCAAAAGAATTAAGGATTTATTAAAATTATTAATTGTCTCCAGGCTTCTGGCTAGAGGAAGTGCCACTTTGGCCTAGCCTCATACCGTATATACCACACACACCACACACTATACATATCACACACACTTTACATAACACCACACAATATACATAACACACACCACACAATATACATAACACACACACTATACATACCACACACTATACACACCACACAAACCACACTATATATACCACACACACAAAAAATACACATACTACACATACCACCAACACCACACACTATACATATCACACACACCGTACACTATACATACCACACACCACACACTATACATTCAACACACAGCACACATTACATATATATATATATATATATACATATATATATATATATATATCATACACACAAACAACATGCATACTGCACAATACTATACATACCACACACACTATACATACCTCACAAATCATGCACAACATATTCCACACACTATACTCTATACACACCACACACAAACAACACACACTCTACATGCCACACAGAACACACTATATGTACCACACCCAGACTATACATACCACACACAACACACTATACACCACACAATACATGTAACACACACATACACACTATATATTCCACACACGCCACATTATACATAACGCACACACACACACTATACATGCCACTGACATGCCATACACAATACACTCTACATACATGCCACCTCATACTATACATACCACACAAACACCACACACTATTCATACAACCACTACTCACCACACACTATGCATACCACACACACTATACATACCACACACGCCATAGTCTATGCATGCCACAATCACACACCACACACTATACATACCACACACACACACTGTACATACCACAAACACCACACACTATATATACCACACACACCATAGTCTATACATACCACAATCACACACCACACACTATACATATCACACACCACACACTATACATATCACACACACCACACTATACATATCATAAACACACACCACACACTATACATACCACCAACACACACCACACACTATACATTCCATATACAAACATCCACTATACATACAGCACACCACACACTACACATACCACACCACACACACACACACCACACACTATACATACCACACATACCATACACTATACATATCACACATTCAGAACACATTCATTCATTTGTGGGGGACAACTGGATCAAAACATCATGGTCAATTTCCATCATATTCAGTACACAGCAGTGCTCTTTGTCATTATAGGTTCATGAGTTCATCCCATTGACATGGGATGGCACAAGGTGGAAACCTTTAGTCCTGGCTCTTTTCACTCAGCACAGTGTTCTTGCGATTCATCCAAGCCACAATTCTACCAGTAGCTCATGTCTTCTTACAGCTGAGTGATGCTTCATCATATGGATGCTAGTCATCCAGGGAGCAGCTTTTGAGCTCCTTTTGGCTCTGGAAACTCAAGAAGAAAGCTGCCATGAGCATCTGTGTGCAGGTTTGAGTTTGAGGATGAGCCTCATTTCTCCAGGATTAGTACAAGTGGAGTGGGACACTGGGTCATACATGCCACAATTGTGGTTCTCACTGGGCCCAAGAAGCTGAAAAGCTTCTTTCCACAGAGGCTATATCATTTATACTTCCCCCATTTATGAATAAATAAATCTGGCTTCTATGCACCCTCAGAATCATGTAGTCAAAGGGATTATTAAGTTATCTTTATTTCAGTAGCTCTAATGAGTGTGTACTGATGTCTCATTGTGTGGCTTTGATTCATGTTATCCAATCTCTTCAATTCCTCTTTGGTGAAGTATCAATCAAGTCTTTGTTTTTTTAAAAAATATTTTATTATTTTGCAAGGGGAGAGAGAGAGAGAGAGAGAGAGAGAGAGAGAGAGAGAGAGAGAGCAGAGAAAGAGAATGCCAGGGCCTCCAGCCACTGCAGATGAACTCTAGATGCATTCACCAGTTTGTGCATCTGGTTTTATATGGGTACTGGGGGATCGAACCAGGGTCATTAGGCTTTGCAGGCAAGCACCTTAACTGCTAAGCCATCTCTCAAGTCCCTTTGTTTTTTAATTAATTATTTGCTTTCTTACTGTCAATTTTTGAAAACTTTATGTAATATGCATAAAAGTCCATGTACATAGATGACAGATAAATAGAGATTGACTGATTGCAAGTATTTTCTCTTAGCTTGTGACTTGAATTTTTGGACTTCATTCAGTGTCTTTTGCAGAGTAAATATTGCTCCTTTTGAGGAATTCCAGATGGCCCATGTTTTGCTGCCTACCTCCCTAACTCAGCATTATGATGAGTTCCTTTGAGTCATTTACCTGGATCAGAGCAGTGTTCTGTTTTGCAGTTATATCCTTGCCATTTGGCAAATAATCCACTCGCCCTTAACAACTCCTTGCCTAGGAAGTCCTTGGTTTTTACTGGACATGTGTTCCTATGGATAAGTTTGCGAGTCTGGCAGTCAAGTGCAGTAAAAATGCATTGGAATTTTTGTTCACAATGTTTTGGATCTGCACAACATTTTGAAAGGAAAATTAACATATCTTGTTTATAATAACAATACACAAACAGAGTATGTTTCTTAGAATACTTGGAACTCCTTTAATATCCTTGCAAATCTTTGAGTTATTGTTATTTACATTTTTTTTTGTTTTTACAGGCTGACCTGGAATTCACTATGGAGTCTCAGGGTGGCCTCGAACTCATGGTGATCCTCCTATCTCTGCCTCCTGAATGCTGGGTGTCAAGGTGTGTGCCACCATGCCCAGCTCTACTTTAGATTTATTTATTTATTTATTTATTTATTTATTTGTTTACTGAGAGAAAGGCAGGCAGAGAGAGAGAATGGGTGCTCCAGGACCTCCAGCCATTACAAAGTAATTCCAGATACATGGGCCACCTTGTGCATCTGGTGTGCATCATGGGTACTGGGGAATTGAACTCAGGCCCTTCTGCTGTGCAGGCAAATGCCTTAACCACTAATCCATATTTCCAGTCCCCTCAACTTTGTATTATTGATGTTAGAATATCCATTGAAAAATGATTGAGCTGGGCGTGGTGGCGCACGCCTTAAATCCCAGCACTCGGAGGTAGAGGTAGGAGGATCGCCGTGAGTTCAAGGCCACCCTGAGATAGTGAATTACAGGTCAGCCTGGGCTAGAGTGAGACCCTACCTCAAAAAACCAAAAAAAAAGAAAGAAAGAAAGAAAAATGATTGATACCAATGCAAGAGTTCACTGAAGTGACTGGAAACAGACATAAATAACCAAAACTTGGTAAATTACTTTGAACACATAATAAATAGAAAAGGTAAAGTTTATACTCATAATCACTATATAAAATAGATAAAATATCTGTCTGTCAAGTGAAATGAAAGATATAACTGACACTAACACTTGCAACAGACATTGTAGACTAAGGGGTAATACTGTGAACATAGAATAGTAACCCAAGTCAAAAAGAACAACCTCTACCTTTCAAGAACAACATGGATAAAAGATGTGTAAACTCCTAAGAAGTGATAGCCAGGTGTCATCCCAGCCCTTGAGTAGTGGAGGCAAGAGGATCAGGAGTTGAAGATCATTATCAGCTACACAGCCAGTTTGAGGTCATTCTGGGCTACATGATGCCATGTCTCAAAATAATAACAAAAGTAAATTACAAACAGAATGATTCAACCTCACTAGCAAAGACAAACTTGTACATGAGATATTGTTCACTTTTAATTCCCACACCTGGGAGATGGAGCCGGAGGATCAGGAGTCCAAGGTCATCATCAGTTACATACCTCTTTGAGGTCAGTCTGACCTACGAGAAACCATATCTCAAAATAAAAACAAACAAAAAGAAAGGTAACAAAATTAAATTGCAAACAGAAAGATTCAACCTCACTAGCAAGGATAAACATGAAATTTTTTAAAATTTGTTTTTAAATATTTTATTTATTTATTTATTTATTTGAGAGAGACAGAGAGAGAGACAGAGAGAAAGAATGGGTGTGCTAGAGTCTTTAGCCACTGCAAACGAACTCCAGAGGCATGTACCACCTTGTGTATCTGGCTTTTCATGGGCACTGGGGAATCAAAGTCAGGTCCTTCTGCTTTGCAGGCAAACACCTTAACCCCTAAGCCATCTCTTCAGCCCAAGTGAAATATTCTTCACCTTTAATTCCAGCATTTGGGAGGTGGAGCCAGGAGGATCAGGAGTTCAATGTATCATCGGCTACATACCTAGTTTGAGGTCAGTCTGGCCTTGAGTCCATGTACCAAAATAAAAACAAACAAAAAAGAAAAGTAACTAAATTAAATCACAAACAGAAAGTTTCAACCTCACTAGCAAGGACAAACATGTGAGATATTTTTAATTTGTTTTTTAAATATTTTATTGATTAGAGAGAGAGAGGCAGACAGAGAAAGAATGGGTGTGCCAGGGCATCTAGCCAATACCAATGAATTCCAGACACATGCACCACCTTGTGCATCTGGATTTATGTGGGCACTGGGGAATTAAAATCAGGTCCTTCTGCTTTGCAGGCAAATGCCTTAATCACTAAGCCATCTCTTCATCCCAAGTGAAATAATTTTCACTTTTAATTCCAGCACCTGGGAGGTGGAGGCAAGAGGATCAGGAGTTCAAGGTCATCATCAGCTACATAACTATTTGAGGTCAGTTGGCCTACATGAGACCATGTCTCAAAATAAAAACAAACAAAAAAAGTAACAAAATTAAATCATAAACAGAAAGATTCAACCTCACCATCAAAGACAAAGTTGTATATGAGTTATTTTTCACCTTTAATTCTGGCAAATATTTTAAGTGTATTTTTTTCATGGTGACAAAGGAGGATCAATTGTCTGCCTCCCTTGGAGCCAGGGGACACAAACATGCATGCTCATTCATAGGACACTTGTCATGTGTAGTAAACAGTTTTGCTTCTAGACCTGTGTTCTAAGGAGGTCATCAGGGTATCATGCCTCACTTTCCTTAGTCACAAAATGCCCATCACTATGACAAATTTCTGATATAAGTAACTTAAAGGAAGAAGGGTTTATTTTGTCTTGCAGTTTAAGGAAATACAGTCCATCATGTCGAGGAAGGACTGACAGCATGAGTGTGAGATAGGGCTGGTCACATTACCACTGAAGGCATGACACAGAGAAAGATGAAGACTGGTGCTCAGATCACCTCCTGCTTTATTTTTATTATTTTTTAAAATATATTTTTATTAATCTATTTTCAAGCCAAGAGAGAAAAGAGAGAGAGAGAGAATGGGTGCACTATCCTCTAGCCACTATACAGACATACATACATACATAAATAATAAATAAATAATAAACCTCCAGATGCATTCACAACTTCATGCATCTGGTTTTACATGGGTACTGAAGAATTGAACCTGAGCCTTAGGCTTTGTAGACAAGTGCCTTAACCACTGAGCCATCTCTCCAGCCCTTTCTCCCTCCTCTTTATTCAGTCTGGTACCCCAGCCCATGGGATGGTGCTGCCCATAGTCAATTCTAATCTAGAACATCCTTTACAGGCATACCCAGTGATTTGTCTCCGGGGTGATGTTAGATGCTGTCATGGTTTGATCCAGGTGTTCCCCACAAACAAATGAATGTGTTCTGGGTAATCGATCCTCAGCTGATGGCAGTTCAGATTTTACAACCTTGATGGAGCTGTGTGGTTGGGGGCGGGCTTATGGGGTTATAAGCCAGCTTCCCCTTGCCAGTATTTGGCACACCTTCCTGCCACTGTTTGCAGTGCTGTGGCAGAGGTGATGTCCAGCCCTCTGCTCATGCCATCGTTTTCCCTGCCAGGAGGAGTCTCCCCTCGAGTCCGTAAGCCAAATAAACCCATTCCTCCACAAGCTGCTTTTGTTTGGGTTCTTTCTGCTCAGCAACTAGAAAACTGATTGCAACAGATGCAATCAAGTTGACAATATTAACCACTGCAGGTTAGAACAGTGATGCCTAGTGTAGCTGTGAGCTCTGATGGGGCTGCTACACTGTATGAAGCTTTGGGGAAACTTCAAAAAGGCAGCCCTAAATCTGATGAGGCATTGCTCCTTTCCTAAACCAAGGTCCAGCCCAGCTGACAGACCAATCCCTCTGACCTAGGCTGCAGACCCTTGATAATCAGTACCCTGGCCTTCTCAACTTGCCTTGTAGAATGTTAGCTTGCTTTTGAAGCTTCAGTTCCTTTCCTTTGGACACTTAGGGCAGAAGTGGGCTGCTTCTGTTTAACAATCTGTGTTCTGATTGACTACCTATGAAGATTTAGATGAGACTTGGTTTTTGAGGTAATTGCTTTTTTTTTTACTGATTAGGAAACATCTGTAGGATTTGTAACCTTGAGTTAACTTGAACCTGCATTCTGGGTCCATGGGTTACTTAGGGGGTTGCAGCGCGCATCAACTCCCTGTTCACCCACGGGAGCTGGGTGAGCAGCGGCTTGGAACAGTTGTGAGCCGAACGAGAGATGAGACTCTCAGGAGAACGCGCAGTGGGCAGTTCTCATTTTATTGTATCAATAGCAGTTGCTTATATAGAGAAAAGTCAGAGGTAGAAGCATAGGAAGCAAGATCTGTGGGCATCTCATGAGTTTGATTGGTAGGAGCCAGTATCCTTTGGATACCTAATTTACATAGATAAATTGAGGGGGCTACGTGACTCTATACATGGATAGAATGGTGGTGTTAGCAGAGGAAATGTAACCTTATTGTTTAGGTTTGTTATTTCAGTTGGATTAAGTTAGGCTTTGAAGTGCTTATCTTATCTCAGGGGACAGCTGTGGCCTGCCTAGGGGCTGGAGTTCTCAGGATTGCTAAGATTTACAGGGGCCCTCGGACTTTGCCTCAACTTCCTTATCAGAAGGAGATGGTCCCAGAAGCCTGCCAGACTCAGCAGAACCCTACTTCCTCCATGCCACATTAGCAGGGTACCACACTGCATGACTACAGGCTAGCACCTTTGCTGTGAATGGTACATGGTAGTCCCGAGTCCTTGTAAAGTGGTTAATAATACTGCCTACTATCACTGTGCCCAAAGACATTTAATGCAGTGAAATTAATAATGGTGAAAATGTGCAGCAACATGGGAATAGCTTCATCAACTTGGTACATGCATATACCCGAGCTTTAGTTGCTATTATTTTTAGTTCGCATATAGACTAGTGAGTTTTGTCACGGCATTTCCCCTCCTGCACTTCTCCAGGATGCCTGGATCCCTTTGGCTTTAGTCAGTCTTTCCTCTTGTGTTCATGTTCATGTCAAGTCTATTCTACTAAGCTCCCATAGAGCTGTTTTAATTTATATTTCAATTTGATCTTTTTTTTGGGAGGGGGAACAAAGTCTAACTCTGTAGCCCAGACTGGCCTGGAATTCACTCCATAGCCTAGGCTGACTTCAAACTTGCTGGGATCCTCTTGCCTTAGCCTCAAACTTGCTGGGATTACAGGTAGCAGTCACGATGCCCAATTTTAAAAAAATGTTTTATTTATTTATTTGAGAGAGAGAGAGAGAAAGGCAGAGGCAGACAGACAGAGATAATGGCATGCCAGGGCCTTCTGCCACTGCAAATGAACTCTAGACAAATGTGTTACTTTGTGCATGTGGTTTGTGGGTATTGGGGAATTGAACTCAGGTCCTTCTGCTTTGCAGGCAAACACCTTAACTAAGCCAACTCTCCAGCCCCACCATGCCCAATTTTTAGCTCATGTTTTACCCTTCTTGTTCTTTATCTTGCTTGTCTGTGACACATGCATATACATTATTCTTGTTTCTTTGTTTGAGGCAGGCTTCCATGTAGCCCAGGCTGGCCTTGAACTCCTGAGCCTTCTGCTTCCACTTCCTAAGTGCTGAGAGGAGATGTGCCGCTCCCATGCATGCCTGCAAATGAACTTCTCTTATAGACTAAAATGTCAGAGACCTGTCTTTCTTGCTCGTGGAGAGAGGGAGGCCATCCTGCCAAGCAGGTGCACTGCAAGACTGGCACACACGGGAGCTGATCTGTTAAGCATCCTCAGTGAGTTGTGGCAGCCCAAGACAACCACCATGCTGCCTCCAAAGAGAAAAGAGGAGACTGTGGGGCATTATCATGGCTGCCTGGGCATGGAACTGGGCTTGGGGTGGTGGTGAGGTGCCCTCTTCCCCTTCATGTTCTTCAAGTGCCATAAAAAATGAAAAGGATGGGGTGGAGAGATTGCTCAGTGGTTAAGGCACTTGCTTGCAAAACCTAACAACCCAAGTTCAATTACCCAGTATGCACATAAAGCCTAATGCACAAAGTGGTGCATGCATCTGGAGTTTGTTTGCAGTGGCTGGAGGCCCTGGCATGCCCATTCTCTCTGTTTGTCTCTCTTCTATCTCTCTCTGCTTGCAAATAAATAAATCAATAAAATTTAAAAAAAAGGATGGAAAAAGTACTCCCACAATTTCACTGCATTTCTTACTAACCTGAAGAGACCCCTGGTGAAATGCACCAAGAAGAAAAGAAGTACACAAAAGCCATTCATGTGGGCTGGAGAGATGCTCAGTGGTTAAGGTGCTTGTCTGCAAAGCCTAATGACCCAGGTTTGATTCCTCAGTGTCCATGTAAGGCCAGATGCACAAAGTGTTGCATGTGTCTCGAGTTCATTTGCAAGGGCTGGAGGCCATGGCATGCCCATTCTCTCTCTCTCTCTCTCTCTCTCTCTCTCTCTCTCTCTCTCTCTCTCTCCTTGATGATAAATAATTTTTAAACCATTCATGCAACAAAAATCCCAACCAGAAATCTTCCCAAAAAAACTAGTTTCTTGCATACATGATCACATAAATCCTTTCCTAGGGTTTGAGGTCTTGGTTAGAGCAAGTGCACAGTGCAGCTGCCTGATTTACACTTCCCTTGCCATTTTAAGTCTTCTCCATGTGGTTCTCTTATGTAAATGTTACAGAAAGTTGGCCTCCAAGGAAGCTGAGCAGAGGGAAGTATTGAAGGGGACAGCAGTTGAACTGTGTCATGCAAAGGTCCCTGCACCCCAGTAGAGTCAGAGGAAGCTGGTAGTGCCCCAAGGAAAGCAATTAGAGGACTTGAGCTAGGCTGACAAACAGAACAGTAACTCAACAAACAGGCCCATTGCAATGAGACAACTGAGAGAATTCATCAACACAAATCAGGTCTAGCCAGTAGGCAACAGAACAAAGATTTGTGAAGATCCCCCTGGAATCAAAACAGCTAGGTTGAATCTCATCAACTTGTTGTGTGACCGTGACAAGATATCCACCCACTCTGTGCTTCTGCAATCTTCTCGGTGAAGCCAGCAGAGGATACACCTTGCCTAACCCTGGAATTGCTAGGGTGCTGTGAGCCCATGGAGGGGGCTCTACTGGCTGTCTTCTTCCTGCCTACCACCATGGCAAGTTCCCTACTAGAAATGTTCAGGGGTTCAGACATGGCCTCTGAGGGCTGGAGAGGCTGAGTGGGTTGATGAGGTGGTCTGCAAATCCCATCCCTGGGTTCTAGGTCCGACTGGGCCCCACTCTTTTGTCTGTTTGGCTGTAAGAGCTGCAATTTTCTCCTCACCGACATGAGGACAATGGGCCTGCTGCCCTCCCTCCTCTGCTGTGAGGTACAAATGAGATAATGGCAGGGACCTGATTGCACCGAGTCTCTAAAAAGCCCGGTGAATGTGTTTGCATAGAACTCCTGCAATTTTGTCCTCAAAGGCTATTCTTTCTCATATTATCTCTTCTCTGTGCCTATGCGGCTCTGACGCCAGTGACAGTCCCCTCCAAACCACTCTCTTTTTTCTCCTCTCTCTTCATTCTGTGATTCTTGGAACTGAAGCTGTGTCGTGTTCGACCTGTATTTCCACTCTCAATCGCCCTGTTCTGGAAGTAACCCAGGCTGGTGGCCTTCAGCTCCCGCCATGGCACTGCCCCCAGGCTGCCCAGAGAAGATGCCAGGTGGGGAGAGCATCCCTGAGGCACCCAGCACCGCCCAGCAGTTTCCTCTGATTGGACTGGGTGCTGGGACCTTTGCATGACACAGTTGAACTGTTGTCCCCTTCAGCACTTCCCTCTGCTCAGCTTCCTTGGAGGCCAAATTTCTATAGCACAGTCCTGGGGTGGGCAGTGGACAGTTCTGTACTGGGCCTTGTGCCTGGCCTCTCCTGCATGCAAGCAAGGTGGCCACCCTTCCCCAGGGGCCACGCGATGGATGGAAACTAAGACACAGGGCTGTGAGGCTATTTGGGTTCTGGAAGAGGTAGTCACAGGAAGAGGGCCTGTACCCACCTGTCACCTTCACCTACTTGAACTCTTTTAGGAATGTGGGGCACACTGAACACCTGCTGATACAGCAACCTGGGCATGCGCACGGACTATTCTAGACACCCAAGATGTTCACTGACCCAAATTGGGAGGCCCTGGCCAACAAGACTCAATGGGACTACAGGATTTCAGGACTCAAGTGACAGCAGTCAATTAGCCAACGTGCCAGAGTTACACTTTGTACTCTGGTGTTCCCACGAAGCCATGTAGGGGCCAGCACACCAAGCGCTGGCCTGTAATGCTTGCTCACAATGCGCATGCTCAGACCTGCTCCCAAAGTCCCCAAATTCATGTGCACTCAGACAAACAAGTGCTGGAAATAAAAAGGGGAAGTCTCCCTGGGCTCATACCTCTGAAGGGCCGAAATGCTGATGGCAGAGGGACACAAAAATAGGGTGTGCTGTGGCTTCTTTGTGTTTATGTCACTGGGGCTCACGAGGCCATGCCCCTTCCAGAGGAGTACCTGACAGGTAACATACTCTCGGGCACACAAGGCCACTCCCCTTCCTAAGGAGTGACTGACAGGAAATGGTCACTAGGGCTCAGAAGGTCACACTCCTTTCTGAAGAGTGACTGCCAGATAACATATACTTGGGCACCCTAGGCGATGCCCCTTGCTGAGGAGAGACTGACAGGTAATGGTCACTGGAGCACACGTGACCAGGCCCCTTCCTGAGGAATGTGACAGGTAACAGTCATTGAGGCTCACAAGGCCATGCCCCTACCTGAAGAGTAACTGACAGGAAGGGGTTACTAGGGCTCTCAAGGTCACGCCCCTTCCTGATGTGGGCCTGACAGGAAGGGGTTACTAGGGATCACAAGGCTAGGCGCCTTCCTGAGGAGACTAATAACTGTGTCTATGGCTCATGAGGTCTGCCCCCTCCTTGAGGAGAGTCTGACTGCAGTCACTGATGCTCATGAGGCCACGCCCTCCATGAGAATGATTGACAGTTGACGTGAGCACTCAGAAGACCACGCCCCCCAGGATGACTGACAGTTCACAGGGCAGGAAAGGAAAAGGAAGGAAATAGGAAATCAAAGGGAAGGATAGTTAGAGGAGAGGTAGAGAGAGGAGGGCCAGGAAAGGAAAGGGAGAGTAAAGAAAGGTTAGGAAGCACAAGTGAAGATTCTGATTCCCTGGCCTGGTTCCCCTTGGCCTTGTCTGTCCTGGAGTCTGCACGCATGCACGAGGGCAGGTGCACTGGGCCATCTTACTGGAGCTTTGGAGCAGACATGATCACTAAACAGGTCTTGTGGGGAGCATGGGGAGGAGAGTCTTTGTCCGGAGGCTCAGCAAGGGCTGAGAAGGTCCCTGGAAGATACTTAGAATGGTGACTGCTATTTAACAAGGAGGGTCTACAAGAATGCATGAAAGACTCACATTCAGGGCAATTCCTACAAAAGCCCAGTGATGTTTTCCACAAGTAGAATAATCCCTAACATTCTATGGATACACACACACATACATGAAAAATGGCCCAAGGTACTCGTGACAAAAAAGAACACAAATAAGATTTTAGTATATCTGTAAGGTAATAACAATACTTAAAACATGGGGCTGGACAGATGGCTTAGTGTTTAAGGCGTTTGCCTACAAAGCAGAAGGACCTGAGTTTGATTTCCCAGGACCCATGTAAAGCCAGATGCATAAGATGTCACATGTATCTGGAGTTCGTTTGTAGTGCCTGAAGGTCCTGACATACCCATTCTTTCTCTCTATGTGCCTCTTTCTCTCCCACTCTCGAATAAATAAAATTATGTAAAAGAACAAAAAAAAGTTATATGTAGTAGTATGAAGGACATCCATACTATATTGTTTAGCTGAAAAAGCAGGTTATGGCACGGTGTATATATAGTGTGTAACCCTGTTTAGGAGAAAATACTCATATATTTGTTTATATGTGCACAAAAATGTCTGGAAATACGTATACCATCGTGGTCTTAGCTGTCCTCACTGGGTAAGGGATTGGTAAGAATGAAGGAAGGCCTTTGCACACATACTTCTGACTGGCTTGAACTTTTCACAAGAAGTCTATATTACTCTTGTAATTTTAAAAAATGAAGGAAGTGGGCTGGAGAGATGGCTCAGTCATTGAGGCAGTTGCCTGCAAAGCCTAAGGACCTGAGTTCAATTCCCCAGTGCCCACATAAAGCCAGATGCACAAAGTGACGCATTGCATCTAGAGTCCATTTGCAGTGGCAGAAAGCCCTGGTAAGCCTATTCTCTCTGTCTGTCTCCTATCTCTCTGCTTACAAATAAATAAATAAATAATATAAAATTTCAAGTGTAAATTTCAAAAAATACAAAGAAAGTAAAAGCATAGAGGCAAGAGAAGAGACAGGGCAGATATTTTTATGAAATGAAAGGACAATATAAGCTCTACAGGAAAAGCCGAGTTGGCTCCTCCTGCCCCTGAGGAGAAAAATGACTGTAATTTGATCTATGCAATATCCACATAAAATGGATTATAGTGCGCACACATAGTTCTTCGGCTTGCTTTTCCCACGTAGTGACATAGCATGAACACCTTCCCAAGTGGATGAAAATGTGTCTGTCATAATTTTATAAAGTCTGCTTCCTTGTGCCTCTATTAAAACCAGGCTACCAGAAAACTAAAACCAAACAAACAAACAAAAAACCAGAGGTAGAAGAAAACAGGTCAGTCTTTGCACAAGTTGTGTCCTTGGCTAAATTTATGAAAGTGGCAGTGCTGGGTATCAGGATGTACAGTGTTTCTTGAGGCCTTTGCTCTGTGTCACCAGAAATGCCTCCATGCTGTTTCTCAAAGCTGTACATTCATACGTGACAGGCCTGGCCACTACTTCATGGACTCATGGTTCTAACTTGAAATATTTATTCCTTTGGTATCAAAAAAAAAAACCTAATCACTGCATGTGTTTAATTATTGCCCCCTTGATTACTGCTAAGGCTGAACATTTCTTAATGTTTCTGAGTCATCTGTCTTTGGATGAGTTGCAGGCTCCTGCATTTTTGCAATCTTCCCGCTGGGGTGTTTGTCTTTTTCCTATTGATTTGCGAAAGCGCCATCGATGTCAAGGGCATTAATCACTGTCTCTCTTTTACATGGTGATTTTCTAAGTGTGTTACTTTGGTTTTTCAAACATTAGCTATGATTTTCTTAATGCACAGAACGTTTCGGAAGTCTATGCAAATCTTAACCAAGACTTGAACTCTGTCCTAATATTACCAGTGTGCCCACTGTGAAGCCGGGGGCGGGGTGGGTGGGGTTAAACATCCTTTCTGGAAATAGCTATTGAACTGTCCCAACACCCACACGGATGGTCCCTCTCCACCTGGATGCTCCTTTTTTTTAAAAAAAAATCTTTATTGTCCAAAATTAGATACATTGCATGAGCAAACATTGTGTAGGTATTCCCATTCCCTGTCCCCAATCCACTGGGTATCCTCCTCGGTGGGCACACTGGATCAATCTATGTGGTAAGCGGTTATGGATGTATCTCATCTTGTGTCTGAAGGTGTTGCAGGATTAGCTTCCCCTGTTGCTACCATTTGGGTCACACTAGAGGTTTGGTCTTTTCCAGAGCTTTCCATAACACAGCAGACCTACGTGTGTGCAGCAGGGGTCAGATACATCATACAGGCTCTGAAGGGAATGGATGGCCACGTACCCAGAAATAGATGCCCTCTGGAAAGAGCATGTTCCTGAACGTCCAAAGGACCAGCCTTGGCCCTCAGAAGCACAAGCTGCCTGTCGTGTGGCCAGAAGTCTCCAGGTGGCACAGCGGAGCCGCTCTATGCCGCCCAAGGGCGCAGACCCAAGAAAGAGGATGGGATCTCTGGGAGGCCCTGGTCTTTGTGGGGTTCCAGGTTTCGGGATGATAGGACACAGGGACATGCCACTTCTTCCCAAGGCCACTTGCAGTCCTTGGTACCAAAGCGGGTGCTTAGCTAAGGCTCCCGGGCAAGGTCATCATAGTATACAAGGGCCAAAGTACTTGGAAATCTCCCCAGCAGGAAAGCTCTGGCTTTAAGAGAAGGGAAGCGAAAACCGTCTGCACAGTCTGGCCTTAAGAAGAGAAGGGAAGCGAAAACCGTCGGCACATTGTATCTGAACACAAGTCTGGTATGCAGCACAGGAAAAGTTGGAGAAATGAACAAGTCAGTTTAAAAACCTAACCTGGGGGGTGTCCCCTTCAAAAAATTTAATTTTTTTTTATTTATTTGCAAGCAGAGAGAGACAGAAGAGAGACAGGCAGAGTGTGGGCACTCCAGGGCCTCTAGCCATTGCAAATGGACTCTATATACATGTGCCACTGTGTTGTACCTGGCTTTATGTGGGAAACGGAGAATTGAACTCAGGTCTTTAAGCTCTGCAAACAAGCGTGTTTAACCGCTGAGCCATCTCTCCAGCTCTTGCCTAGGTTTTTAACCTGAGCAAGTTCCTGCCCCTACCTCCTGGTGTCTTTTCTCATTGGACACCTATAAAGTTGTGCCAAATGTGAAGAGTGGACGTCATTATTGTGCTTCGACTTCTTCCTGGTGAAATCCAGGAAAGAGCGTTCTAGATGGGAAGAAGCTGGGGCTTCTTCTCAGAAGGGTGGCTCCACCCAGATTCCATGTGGCTGGATTGTAGGGTGCATTATGGGGATGGCCAGAGTCCGGCAGGTGCTGCACCCGCAATCAGATGCACACATTAGCCTGCAGATCCGAGGAGGGGCCCACAGCAGGAAAGGGGCTGATAGCTGGGCCTGACAGGAGAGGGGGAGAGTGGAGGAATCCCAGGGTCCAGGAGGTGGTTGCTGCTACAGGCTGAAGCACCCTCATATTGGGATCAGTAGAGTAAGGAAAAGCAACATCCAAGAGGGGGTACAGGTTTATCCCAAATATACCTTAGGAATGCCAGGGAAGGAGTGGGTTTGGAAAAATTCACAGTGCTGAGCTTTACTTCTTGCTACCCCATGCGCAAGGTAGGTAGTTCTACTAGTGTGCCTATGTATTCAGATGAGAAATTGAAGCTCAGAGACTTTGTTGTCAAGGTCACAAGGTAAGATACAGATGCCAGACACAAACTCGGGCTATCTCTCCTAAGGTCACTGTCCTCACCTCCTATGGCCTTTCCAGAGCACTGTGCAGGCCAGGATGAGTGGGAGATGTCTATCTCTCAGCCAGTTGGAAAGCCTGGGAACACTGGGTGATGATAGGGTTATCTATGATTGTGGCTAAACCATACTCCTTCTGCCCAGCAAAGGAAACAATTAGCAGAATGAAGGGACTCAATGTGAGAACATCTTTGCCAGCTGTACCTCTGACAGAAGTTTAATATTTAGACTGTATACAGAACTAAA
Organism: Zapus hudsonius; assembly: GCA_004024765.1. NCBI lineage: Eukaryota > Metazoa > Chordata > Mammalia > Rodentia > Dipodidae > Zapus > Zapus hudsonius. The sequence continues at coordinate 20,621 of PVHP010029417.1, forward strand.
TAAAAACCAACCACTGAAAACAATAATAAATGGAAAAATGACTTACATATGAAAAAATGTTCAACCTCCTTAATTCAATTGACAAATTGGGGAATTGAACCTGAGTTATCAGGCTTTTTAAGCAAGTGCCTTTAACTGCTGAACCATCTCCCCGGAGCTGCATTGTACCTTTTAAAAAGAATTTATTTAGTTATTTAAGAGAGAGGGAGGGGAGAGAAAGAGCATGGGCATGCCAGGGCCTCTTGCCACTGTAAATGAACCAGATAGATATATGCACCACTTTGTGCATCTGCCTTTACATGGGTACCAGAGAACTGAACCTGGACTGACAGGCTTTGCAAGCAAGTGCCTTGAACCACTAATCCATCGCCTCAGCCCCAATATGTTCATTTTTTGTTTCATTTGCTTTGGTTTCCTTTTTAGTTTTTTGTTTGTTTTTGTTTTGGAGTCAGGGTCTCACTCTAGCCCAGGCTGACCTTGAATTTATGGCAATCTTCCTAGTGCTGGTTGGGAGTAAAAGTGCATGCCACTGTGCCTGACTTGCATTGTACCTTTGAGGGCAGTGTTTTCCACATGGACTTTAATCATCTAAACTGCTACTGATGGCTGTGGTCAAATGTTTTATATCACAAGCAAGGCTTCAATACAAGGAAGACACCTTCATAGAATGTAATGGTCAATTTGACTAGATAGATAGTCTTCTCTATCTCAGTCAGGCAACTTCCAGAAATATTAACGATATACCGTGATCATATTCACCTCCCACCACCCTCTCTTTGCCCCTCCCAAACCTCCCTCCACTGAATCCCTTCTTCTTTTTCTTGCATAGGGTTTAGTCTTGTGCTAGTGTATTTCTTTTTTAATATTTTATTCATTTTTCAGGCAGAGAAATACAGAGAGAGAGAGAGACAGAGAGAGAGCACCAGGGCCACTACCTTGTGTGGGTCCTGGGGAGTTGAACCCAGGGCCTTAGGCACTGGAAGGCAAGTGCTTTAACCTCTGAGCCATCTCTTTAGCCCGTGCCAGTGTATTTCTAACAGGAGTTGTTTTTTTTAATACATGTATACTTGTTCAACATACTGGGTTTCCTTATGTATTCATATACATGTGTATCATGAACTTTGTTTACATCCCCCCATGACTTTCTCCTGTCCCTCTTCTGACTGTCCCTCCTTTCTTGTCTGCTCTACTTTCAAGTATTATTTATTCAAGTCCAGATCCTGCGCATGAGAGAAAACATGTGGTGCTTCTTTCTGAGCCTGGCTTATTTTGTGTCACAATTTATATAGATATCAGCTTACACCATGCTTTCCTCACTTGGTTTCATCTAGTCTGTAACTATTATTGCATGGCATTGTACCTTTTTTCAAATATTTATTTCAGAGAGAGAGAGAGAGAGAGAGAGAGAAAATTAGGTGTGCCTGGCCTCCTACCACTGTGAGCAAACAATGTGATATTTTTTTGTATAAAGTGGTTTTATAAGAGGGGCCATGAGTAGTCGGGGAGATAGTCTAAGCCTGTGAATAATTAGATCAGCCTGACAACCCCTGGTTACAACCACTGGTTCCTTCCCTCACTGAGCTATTGACCAAAGCGACTCATGAGATTCCAACAACAAGACAGAATTCTGTCAAAGCTCTTGAGTGCTCTCCCCAGGCCTGAGGCAAAACCCTGTTACTGAAGAAACCACAGACTGCATCGATCAGCATCGAGAAACCCTTCAACGTCCGGAATGGTATCCAGCCCCCAGAAGGCAGTTAGTGTAGTGCTGGAAGGCACTGCA
>PVHP010029418.1:0-22442 GCA_004024765.1 Zapus hudsonius
GCAGGAAGCGAGGGGCCGAAATTATTCTTTTCTAATGTAGCCATTTTGTTTTAGTTTTGACATATATTTTCATATTCATTCATTTTATATTCATTAAAATATTTTATGATGTCTTCCTTGGCTGATAGCTATTTAGAAGCATATTGTTTAATTCCTAAGTCTTTAGGGACTCCTGATTTTTCAGAAGACTTTGATACTGACTTCCACTTTATTTCTGCTCTGGTCTGCATTAGTTTCCATGGTCAATCTGCTACAACATGCTGGACATAAATTCTGTCCCATATCCTTCTGTTATGAAGACTCTTTATTCAGGCTAGTAGAAAAGCAGATCTCCTTGGGAGCTTTGGAAACCATGTGGCACACTATGTCCTCTGGATTATAACTTTTCAGGCGTATAGGTCAGCATCTACACAGAGCTGTAGGGAACCTTTCTGCAAACTTCACACTCCCATTTTCTTCCCTCTGGTTTTCTGTCTCAGATATTCCAGTTATCCCAGACTTCTAGAATTATAAATCTTATCAAGACTACTGGCCATGCTTGTGTTTTTTTCCTTCATAACTGTACTCTAAAAATCACCCCCAGATACTTTCATAATGCCCACCTCATATGTTTCCTGTCTTAGGGATCAGAGCAGTCTGCTGTCCAGTGTCTGAAGACAAAATTTCCTCTATACTTTGGTAACTTTTCAAGCTCTTTCTGGAGTTAAGGGAATTCTAGACTATGCTTTCTCCTTTATACCTAAAGTGAGATATATTCATTATTCTAATTTTGCTTTAGGTGGCTAACCTAAATATCTTAAATTTAAATCTTAAAATCATTGGAAAAAAATCATTGGAGGTTATCATCTTTACATATTTCTCACATATATAGGTATATTATACACATGTAGTATAAATGTCTCAAAACACTATTACTTCATCTTAAAATCAGTATTATTTAAAAATCATTATTTTATCATTTTCATGAATTTTATTAGAACTTTATCTTATATTTTTGTAAAATAAATGAAAATAAATTTTCTCAGATTCTGTTTGTCTAGAGAAAATATCTTCCTTATTATTTGAAGGCTGCTATTGCTGGAAAGAAATGCAAGGGTGGCACCTCTAGAATCTCAACTTACTACTATGGATTTCATAGTTCTTGTTTTATTGCTACCCATTAATATCTATTTTGAAATATTTTTAAAAATATATTTACTTATTTATTTGCAAGCAGAGAGACAGAGACAGGCGGGGATGGGTGACAGGTACACCAGGGCCACCAGCTGCTGCAAATAAACTGTAGACAGGGTTTACATGGGTGCTGGAGAACCGAACCTGGATTGTTAGGCTTTGCAGGCAAGTACCTTAATTAACCACTGAGCCATCTCTCCAGCCCTATTTTGAAAATTCTTGGTTAATGCATTTTCACATATTTCTTCTTTCCCCTTATCTTCTTTACCAGGAAATTAATTTACACACAGAAGAACTTGTGAGTGCATCTCATGTGACCTCTGTTCTACACTGTTCACCATCTGTCTTCTCTCTCCGTTTCTTCTGGTAATCTGTCTCAGACTCACTGTCTTCTATATGCCCATAAAATGATCTTAATTAAAATTTAAAAAACTTAATTTTAGATATTACATTTTTGAGTCTTAATGTTAGATTTGATACAGATTTTCTAGTAATAGTCACACATCTTCCTTTTCCCTCTTTTCTATTAAGATGTGTTAATGTTATGTTAAAGTACTTATTACAAACTCCATTAAAAGGACTATTTGTGATACTACTTCTTTTGTTTTTCTCCTGATTATTGTTTGCATAATCTGCTTCTTGACATGTGTAGCCTCTTATTGGTTTCCCATTTATTGTAAGAAGAGTCTTGGCCTGGTATGAATTTCTTTGTTGAAGTTTTTCCTTAAGTCTGAGATTTCTTTAAATATACTGTAGGCACACAGACCTATCGTTTACTGAGAATCTACATAAATGTTAGATATTACTGAGTGACCCTTCTTTGTTTCATTTTTAATCAAAAGAGCACAGTTGTTCTTTTCCCGCTCAAAAGTCATCCAAGCATTTCAGCTGATAAAAATAATTATCTGGTGATCCTTTGAAAGGCTATCCATCACCAGTGGCACAAAACCAATCAATTTTTACTCACAGAAACTGTTGACAGTAAATACACATATATAGAACATTCTGTGTTATAGTAAAGAGAGCACAGAACTTGAAAGATAGGGTGAGAATACTATGTACTAAGCCTTCTATCTGTTATTTACTGGCAAAGTGACCTTAGGCCATCCATTTATCAACTCACAATGCTGCTGCAAAGATTAAACAGTGCATTTTAAGTTCACAAAGTTATTGCAAAGACAAAACAGCATATTTTATTTCAATCTTATTATCTTTTATTCATGGTTGTGCAGATGAAACATACTGCCTCACACATGCTAGGCAAATACTCTCTCACAAGTTATAACCCTAGTTCATAATGTGTTCTAAAGATGTTTGCAAACTGTAAGAATGCTATAAAACCCCATTCCCTATTATTAGGGTTTTCAAATCTGCACAGAGGCCATAAATTAAAGATGGGAGCAGGAGTAAACATAAAAACTAATAACCAACAGTATGACATCAAGGAAAGGGTGAAAATTACTTTAAAGGTATCAAATAAGACCAAGGCAAGCCATTTGACATGGGCTTAACCAGCTCCTATTTATTTCAATAGGTCCTGAAGCAATCATTTTAATTCACACAGTAAGGCAGTTAATGTAGATGACAAAAGATAAATGTGGAAGTAATGTCCTGTATGTTATCATGAGACTACAGGAATATTTAATTGTGGTCTGAATAAAATGTCCTCCATAAACTAATGTGTTTTGTATGGTTGGTCTCCAGACTCTGGCAATTTTGGGGGTGGAGCCTTGCTGGAGGAGATGTGTTGCTAATGGTGGGCTTTGAGGTATTATAGCCCAGTTTCTCCTTGCCAGAGCTCAGCTTACTCTCTTGCTACTATTTTCTACCTGCCGTGGCAAGTAGTGATGTCCACCTTCAATTCTACCATGATGACTTCCCTTGAGACTGTAAGACAAACTCATTCCTCAATCAGCTACCTTTGGTCAGGGATTTTATCCTAGCAATGTGAAGGTAACTACATCACAGACTTGGTACCAGGAGAGTGGGGGTTATTGCTACTGGAAACCTGACTGTGTAGCTACTGATCTTTTGGAACTGATTTGCAGGAGGAATTTGGAAGGATTTAAAATTTTGGACCAAGTGATGTGTTGCAGTGCTATAAACAGAGCTTGATGGACCACTCTGTTGAGAGTTGAAAGACCTAAATGCAGAAAGAACTATGGAATGCGAGCCTTGGCTTGGCTTATGAGGGGAATGAGAACTTTGTTCTGACTGGGTTAGGGGCAGTTTGCATGAAAGGCTGGGTGTGTTCTGAGAACTTAAGTAGGATTGAGTTTAGAAGAAATGGACTGGTGTGAGCAGAAGGATGTGGGACTGAAAGAAATGAAAGTTGGGCCAGAGACAGCCCATTTCAGCTGTAATTGTTTGAGAGATCAACACCACAGAGAATGGGCCAGCTGTCCTGCATTGGGACAGCAGGAGCAGCAGTGACTCTTGACTAGAGATGGGAAGAATTCAGAACAAAGCTTCTGTTCTTAAATTGACTTTATTTCCTCTTAGATCAAGAATCTGGTGACAATACCCACCTGGTACTGGTTTTAGAAGTATAACAAATGAAAGTAAGATAGGGTCATCAGATTTGCAATAATGGCGACTGGGTGATGTACAGCAAGAGTGGTGTAGTCCCTGTGTGGAGGCCTCTGAAGACCATGGCATGGATGAACTCTGGGGTTGCAGGAGAGATCACGGGCTACGGATCAACTACTGGCCCAGGATGGATTTATCCCTGGGCTGTAAGCAATCCAGCTGGAGGGATAGAACTGGAACCTCAAAGACTTTGTCACAGGTTCCAGATACCAGACATGTAGGTATCAAATTAGGATTTGATATTTGCCCTGCTTGTTTTAGATCTTGCATTGGTTCAATCTTTTCTTGTTATGCTTTTTTTTTTTTTTTTTGGCAGAAGTCATGTGTACTCTGTGTCATTATGTTTATATGTGTTTTAATTCTATAGGCTTACAGTTAAGCGACTTTGAGAATATGGCAGATGTTTAAACAGTGTTGGGATTGATAAAAAAATTACAGGGGTTTTACATGTTGGAATAAATGTATTTTATATCATGAAATGGTTGTGCATTTATGAGGGACATGGGTGAAATGTGGTGGTTTAGTCAGATGTCCTCCAAAAACTAATATGTTTTGAATGGTTGATCCCCAGCTGGCAACTCGGGAGCTAAAGCCTTGCTGGAAGAGGTGGCTTTGAGCTCAGCTCACTCTGTTGCTGCTGTAACAAGGAGTGATGCTTAGCTTCTGCTCAACTATCCTTTCCCTGCCATATGAAACTTCCCCTTGAGACTATAAGCTAAAATACACCCTTTCCTCCCTTCAGCTGCTTTTGGATGGGTGATTTGCCTCAGCAACTTGAAGATAACAGCAACACTAATAAACTTGGGAAGGCTAAAACAAAAAGTGGTCAAAATGAAATTCCAGATGAGTAATCTGCAAATGGCCTTATTTCTGCTTTATAGGTCTTTAGACCACATGACCTTAACATCAGCAGCTATAAACAAAATGAAGAATCTGCATCATGAATTCATTTTTACTAATGGAAAACTTTGTGAAGACATAGTTTTCCATAAAACTTAGAAAACAAGAAGAATGCCAAAGTCATTAACCACTTGAAGAAAAGGCTGGAGCAGGCATGTAGCATAGGTTCTCAAAGCAAGAATGACCTGGAACATCTCTCAGGCATGGGCTAGCAGGGTTGTAAAATAGGTAATACACTAAGCTGCAGTGATGCTTATTAAAAATATTACTGGGAAACAATGCAAAAGTAAAGACCAAAAATATGGCTGTACAATGTATTTATGAATGAGTTAATTAGATTGCTCCAAAGCTAATTATGAAAGCAAACTTAAAATACCACAGCTATTAAAAATATTCAAAATTTTAAAAGAGTAATGCATACAGGAAGTTAAGATCTTTAAAACAGGTACATGTTGTAGTGTCAAAGCAGAAAATCAACACCTTGGTTGTTGTTGAAATGGAGACAGAACCAGAACCTTTTTTATAGGCCCCAATATGACAGGATTGGGCTATATGACTTCTCTGAACTGTAACAATGTTAAGACAAAAAACAAGATCCATTTCATTTTGTATTTAAGGACAGAACAGAAAAGGCAATGGCCTAATCTTTGTACAAACAAAGATTTCATTATGTGAAGGTATTACTACTTGTTAATTATGTTAAAAGGTATATCAAAGTTCCAAAATAATATTATCATTGAAAACTTATATAAAAACAACTTTCAAAATAATTCAGCAATGTTATGAATAAACCAGTATACCTTAGCAAGTGACTTTACAATAGGATTCTCCATAATTCCTTTCAGGAAAATTAGGTCAATTTCTTCTGCTCCTGTAGATGAGGGCAGCTCCGTAAGGTTTTCCAAAACTTGCTGCATTGCTGTTGAGATAAAAAACACAAAAAAATTAGTAAACAAAGCAAGACTTAAATTCCAAGCCATATGGAGTATTATAAAACCATACAAATAAAGACATTAGCAGCACTCCTTTGAAAAATATTTTTTTGCATGTATATGTGTCTGTGTGGACACATATGTGTATCTGTGTGCAGGTGTGTGGAGGCCAAAAGTCACCATTAGGTATCTTCCTCTATCACTTTCCACATTATTTTTTGAGACAGGGTGTGGTGGTTTGAATGTGTGTTCCTCATAGACTCAGGTGTTTTATTAAAGCTTGTATCTTGGGTCTCCAGACATGTGGCTGGAGGAAGTGTCACTGAAGGCAGATCATGGGGTCCAGTCCAAAGGTGCATTTGGGGTTGGATCTAATTCCAGCCCAAAGGTATGCATAGGCAGGTTTGTGCTCTGGCAGGTTCGAGTGTGTGCTGGTGCTTGCTGCAGTTTTTCCTCTCTGCTTGAATCTATGGAAGTAAGCAGCTTCTTCTGACATTGATGGAACTTCCCCTGGATCTGTAAGTTGAAATAAACCCTTTCCTCTTATTAATTGTGTCTAGTTTGTATGTTCATCCTAGAAACTTGGAAACTAACTACAATACAGGGTCTCTTGCTGAGACTGCACAGATTCAGCTAGAACAGCTCATTCATGAGTCCCAAAAGACTGATATTTCTGCCTCCCCATTGCTGGGATTATAGGAACACACCACCAAGCATGGCATTTGTACATGGGTCTTCAACTCAGGTCCTCATGCTTGCACATGAATTTTTAAATAGTATGAGTTTTAAGTTATCCTATGGATTAGCAGGATAGATTTACATATGCAATCTAGGCTTTACAGATGATCCCTTATATCCATATACTCACAACTTGCACATGTTTTATATTTTTCAAATTTGGAAATACTACCGAATGGGAAATAAATTTGAACACACTTTTACAAGATGTATAAAGATTAAATTAACAATGTAACAAAACTTTCAAAAAAGCCCCAAACCAGGCTTCAATTATAAATTCCACAAAATATTAAGAACAAATTAAAACTTGCAAATCATTCCATGGAAATCATTCCATGAAAACTTCCTAACTCATTTTATGAAACCAGGTACTCTAACCCAGATAAAGACATTGCAAGATGATTATGGCTAATATACTTCATGGATATAGACACAAAAATCAACAAAATACTAGCAAAGTGAACTAGAAGCATGTAGAAAGGATTACACACAAATGCCAAGTAGAATTTATCCAAGAATGCAATATATGATAGTCAACCAATATACTATAGCACAGTAATCAAAGAAGAAAACCCAATAGATTCAAGAGCTGCACAGAATACATTTCACAAAACTCAAAACAAAATACAGCCCCACAACTCAACTCCCCTCAAAAAGCATCAAGACAACTAGAAACAGAAAGGAAATTCTTTATTTGATACAGGTTATCTACTAAACAATCTCAAGGCGGCTGGCATAGGGGTGCACGCCTTTAGCCCAGCACTGGGGAGGCAGAGCTACTAGATCCGATTTAAATTCCAGGCCAACCTGGAACTACAGAGTGAGCACCTGGGTCAGCCTGGGCTACAGTGAGACCCTACCTGGAAAACAAAACAACAAAAATAAATCTGAAGCTAAAAATCATACTTGATGGCAAAAGATGATAATTTTCCTAAAAGTGAAGAATAAGAGATGTTGGCTCTCCTCATTTCTATTCAACTGTGTAATGGAGGTTCTAGCCAGAACAACTGGGTAAGAAACACAAAGCATTCAGATTGAAATGATTAGCACTATATTTAAAAATGGTAAGACCTTACATTTGGATCTATGGAAGTAAGAAGCTGCTTACTTCCATAGATATACAAATTTTATACATAATACACAAAATTTATTATAATTAGTGAATTGTTCCAAGGTTTCAGGACTCAAAATCAATACACAAAAATCAAATTCTATATAATAGCAGCAAATAATCAAAAATAAAATGTAAAAACCCATTTCCTTAAAGTAGATCCTCCAAGATACATAATCAACCAGTCAGGCAAGATGTTCCCAAGGGTGCAAGTCATGGGGATAACCAACTGCTCAGTCAACCGATATAATATAGCACTGCAATAGTATATTGGTTGGAATCTGATTGGATCTGAGGCCTGATCAATGGGAAGGAATTTATGCCTGACATTGAAAACTGAGTCAGATGCCTATGGCTTGAAAAAACATAGGCCTTAGAGGGAAGACACCACTGTTCTTGGATAAATCCATATGTTGAGACCATCAAATTGTCTTCAAAATCTCTTATGTTTATGTCAATTGATTAAATAGTTCTTACTTTTGGTTAGAGAAGCTTTTTAAAGATGTTGGTAAAAACTGGGGAAAGCCAAGACTCATCAAGGTGATTAGGAAAGGAGAAATCCCAGTACTTAGCATTGGGTAAGTCATACACCCCAGAGCTAAGGGAGCATTGCAGAGGAGGTGAGGTTAGTGCTACTCTCACTGTTAGCCAGAGAAGCTTCTCTATGAAGATGTCAGCAGACACTTAGGAATCTCAAAGCTCATCAAAGCTGAAGACAGGAGGCTGTTAAAGGCTCAGTGCTAGATGACACATCTCTATCATACTCCCCAAGGCTCAGGACACACTGGAAGAGGCAATAGAAAGAATGGAAGAGTACTTTGAGGCACTGCCATTTAGACATGAACTTACTGGTGCATTCGTGACCCTACAGTGGTTGTCGTTACCCCCACAAGACCTGCACAATTCTGAGCCCATCAACATTTTGACCTAGAGAGCGGAGGACAAGAAGAATGAGCCATCAAAACAGGACTACTAGGAAAGAGGAGGGTGCTCAGTGGAGCTGGGGTGAGGGTGGGGGACAAAAGAAAGTAGTAGGACAGGAATATAATCAAATTATAGTACGTGCATATATTAAAATTCCCAATTAAAATGTTAAACTATACAATACTAAAATAGCATTCTTCTTATAGTAGTGTCAAAAACAGTAAAATGAGGATTGGAGAGGTGGCTCAGCAATTAAAGCAGTTGCCTGCTGTTGCAGTTAGCTTTCTTGTTGCTGTATAAAAAAGAACCCAACCAAAGCAGCTTGTGGAAGGATTGGGTTTATTTTAGCTTACAGACTTGAGGGGAAGCTCCATGATGGCAGAAAAAATGATGGCATGAGCAGAGAGTGGACATCACCTCCACTATAACACTAAAAACAGCAGCAGGAAGATGTGCCAAAAGCTGGCAAGGAGAAGTCAACTATAACCTCCATAAGTGCACCCCTAACAACACACCTCTAACAACATTCCAATTCCAAAACTGTCATCAGCTGGGGATCAAGCATCCATAACATATTAACTTTATGGGGACACCTGAATTAAACCACTATACCTGCAAAGCCTAATGATTTGGATTCAATTCCCCAGTACCCATGTAAAGCCAGAAACACAAAGCAGTGCATGCATCTGGAGTTTGTTTGCAGTGGCTGGTGGTCCTGGAGTGCCCATTCTTTCTGTCTCTCTGCTTGCGTATAAATAAATAAATAAATAAATAAATAAATAAATAAATAAATAAATAAATAAATAAATATGGAAAAATAGTTAAATGACAACATGTAAGTATAGCAAAAGGACAAAGTTTGTACACTAAAACCATAAAATATTATTGACAGAGTAAATGAAGCCCTAAGTGAATGGAGACACCTCATGCCTATGGATACGAAGACTTATTACTGTCAAGATGGCAATATTCTCCACATTATCTGCAAATCTAATGCAATCTCTATAAACCCTTCCCTTACCCATTCCCTTTTCTTGTGTTTTTCTTTTGCAGAAACTAACAAGGTAATCCCGAAGTTCACATATAAAGTAAAGGACACTGAACAGCCAAAGCAAAAAGAACCAGTGCCTGATGAGCATGCAGGCCCTGGGTTCAGTCAAAAATAAAACTGAATAACTCATTTCTCATCCCCAAAACTTACTACACCACCAATAATCACACCTCTGTTACACTAGCTTATAGGCAAATATAACTAAATTACAGGCTAGAAATATATGCATAAAGTTTCTCCAAGTGTGATAAGACTTTCAATAAAAGCATGCATAGTCTTTTCAACAAATGGTGCTGGGACAATTGCCAAATGACACGTAAAATCATTAACCTAGATGGCTCCTTCAAACAATACTGAAGTCTTAATTTATGACTAGTTTTATTAGCTGTATCTAATTTTGATGTTTCTTTGAACTAAATTTACTATACTAGTTTTAAAATTGATATTTATTTTTATTATAATAAACAGTAATATTACCAAGTCAGACTGTGTCACTGAGTAGTTTCCAATGAAATATAGTAGATCTCTAGTCCATGCTACTTGCCCATCTCCTATTGTACTCTACACTAGGATTACTTGTGTATGTTAATCATTTCTCCTAATCATATCTGTTAGGTTTCTTTTCTTTTTGGTTACAAAGCTAATAGTGCTACTTTTTGATTGACCCATTTTGGATATCAATGGCTTTCTTTTAAAATAGTGGAGGTTGAATGCTTGCCTTCTTCATTCCTAAGCTCTCCAACAGTTTGCATATGAAACTATTAAACTTGTCTGAATGTTCCAACAAACTTTTCCTTTCAGTATTTTTCCACATGTTCAGTTATTTAGAATTCTCTATTAGCTCTCCTGTGATTCTTGTCCCCAGTGTCCCTCCCAAAGTATTCTCCTCTACACTTTCATGGGGACAGGACGGTCTCAGCAGGCTTGGAAGTGAAAGATGAACACATGAAGCTATTCCACTAGGTACAATGTAGGAAAGGACACTAGGAAGTGAAAGACATTTTACATACACTTCTTGGCTTTTTGGCTAGGATCCAGAAAAGAATATAAATGAAGCCTACTTCATTATGCTGAAAGTCCAAAGTTTGTCTTTGACTGGACAAGGAATAGCAGATCAGTTTTGCAAGGTATTTCTATTCTGGGTCTATCAGTATCATTAACAGTAGCTAACATTACTTCTCATTATAACATTTTTAGGGGAGTGGAGACTGCTGAGGATCAAACCCAGAGCCGTGTGCATGACCTTTCATTTGGCATTCTACATTCTACATTTGCCTTTCTATTTAATTTTTATTATGGAATATTTAAGCCCTATACAGAAAGAAACAATAGTAAAATGAACCTATCAGCTCCAACAATAACTCATGGCCAATCTTGTTTCATACCTTATGTACTTTCGACCTCATGTAAGTGTGAAGCAAGTCTCTGTTCAAACATCAAAATACTATTAATATGCCTCACAAAGTAATGATAATCTTAATTTTATCAAATATCTAGTTCATGTTCAAATTTCCAGTTTATTAACCTTTTTTGAAAATTACATTATAAACTAGTTCGTTAAGTTATCAATTATCTTGGAGGGTAAAAAAGTGATGGGGATTATGAAATACAAACTTGGCTATATTTAGACTTATCCTCATAAGTTATTACTAATTTTTATTCACATGGAATATAATTATTACACTAATAAATTTTCCAAATTTCCATATTCTGGAAAGGAAACATTAAATATTATAAAACTGTCAGTCATTCTTAATTTTTACTTCTTTGCTTCTTTTTTCTTTCTTCTCTCTTTTTCAATATTTTATTTATTTGGGATAGAATGAAAGAGAGAATGGGTACACCAGGACCTCTAGCAACTGCAAACAAACTCCAGACACATGTGCTACCTTGTGCTGAGAAATTGAACCCAGGTCCTTAGACTTTGCAGGCAGGCACCTTAACTGCTGAGCTATTTCTCCAGCCCTGTTCTCTATCTTTTATAAGGTCTTATTATGTACCCTGACTGGCCTGGAACTCACTACCCAGATCAGGCTGGCTCCTGCCTCTGCCTCCTAAGTACTGGGATGACAGGCCTGTGCCAATAAACCTGGCTTTAGAGTTGGTAGATTTCTAATAAAAACATAATACATAGTTCTTTTTAGATATACGATCCTGCAGGCACATGAAAAAAATAGTGTGAGAAATGTTAGCAGGGTACCAACAGGTTCATTTGGTCCCAGTTTACTATAAAGGATTCTACACAGTTCATCACCAGTGTTACAGACAACAGAGTCTGAGCACTGAGCTAGTTCTCACAGACATTTCTCCTGTTCTTTTCTTGTTTGAAACATATGAAGAGCTATACTTTTTTCACTATCAAAGTCTGTTTCTCCCCAAGTTTCAAGTACTTTCATGATTTAAAACAAAAGCTTGTGAGTAATAGAGAACACTACAAAATATTAAAGCAAAATTGATCTGTAACAATTACTGAGAAACAAGTAACCACAAGACAGCTGGTATATATATATATATGTAAGAACGCCAGACATGAAACAAACTCTATAGTGGGAGAAGCCGAGACAGGGGCAGAAGGAGCAGGAAGTCTCCAGTTTACGAAAGGTCCAAAGTTAGGAAAGCCTCAAAACTCAAAGGTTAGGTATCTGTAAGTCTAGTCCTCCATAATTTCTTGAGGATAGACCCTTTAACCCAGCCCTAGTTTTGATGGCATGAAAATGTGATTATGATTTGAGCTAGAGAAAATCCAGGTTTGATTACCCACAACTACCAACACACACACACACACACACACCAAAAACAAAACAAAACAAAAAAACCAGCAACAAAAGACATAGAAACTTAGAGACATAGAAATAATGAGAAACCACTACGAATGGGCTAAAGCAACTGGTCAGGGTTCAATTCCTTAATACCCTACTTAAAGTGTTGTGTGCATTCATCTAGAGTTTGTTCACAGTGGCAAGAGGCCTTCATGACCCCACAATGAATACCACAACCCCACTGAGGAGGTTGGCAAATGGGAGCTGGTGTAAGGGGACAAAAGAGTATAACCTGTTATAATTTATATAAAATTAAATAAAAATTAAATTTAAAAAGGAATAGATGAATACCCTTCATTTTACTAAAGTTACTTTCTATAATGAGCTATGCTACACAAAGCCATAAACATATTTATCAGGAGGAATTAGAACTGTAAAACTCATTTTAGCTATCTAAGCACTTAGACTACTATTTCTACATTTACAGCTTATTAAACAATTCATGAGAAGCTGATAATCTTAAAATTACTATTCTATAAACTATGCTGCATTTTGTGGTGTCCAAGTATAGTGCTTTATTTATAAATAAAAAGGTAAAATCTGAAAACTATTATTGATAGGAACATGGAAATATTACATATTTGTGAATGTATTATCAAGAACTTAGGATGTACCTAATTATATCCTAGTTTGGGGTACATAGGTTGGAACAAGACAGATATGATTTTTGCCTTTAAAGACGTCAAATTTAGAGAGAAGTTAGGTATTTAATAAACCAATGTATTAATTTGCACCTTTCCCCACCCCTTCTTTCCAACTAGTCTCTCTTCTATTTCAATGTCTTTTTATTCTTTTGACTTTCTTCCATCATTGATGTCAAAATGTTGATGGGCTCAATATTGTTGTTACCTTGTGGATCTAAGAGGTCACTTCATGTCTGGAATATGTATCCCAAATGACTCCTTTCCACTCTCTGGTTCATACATTCTTTCCACCCCCTCTTCCACAATGTTCCCTGAACCTTGGTGGGCATCATAGAGACGATTTTAAAGAAAGTTCCTAAAAGTCATTTAGATTATTTTTATTTGCTTATAATAGAGCAGCAAAATACCTAAAGAAAACATTTTGCAAGAAATGATATAGAAAAAAAAAGCCTACTGAAATGTGGATGTTTCCACAAGATTAAATTCTAACACAATATTGATCATGATAGCCAAGTTCACAAAATATTAGTCAATAAAAAGAAATCAATAGTTTGTAAAATGGCAACATACTGTCAATACCCTAGCTCTCAAACTATTATCTTGAAACACTTTGAATCAAAGAAGAAAAGTAGAAGATTATACACAAAGGATTCAACTACTATTTACTTAGGGCTTCACAGATGCTTAGCAAACAGATGCTGAAGAAAATAAGAAAATTAAAAGACCAGTGTGTGTGTGAGATAACAATGCTATGAAGTAATCTAGAATAAGTAGATTAAGAACCCTAACTCTACCACTTGACTGGTCCTGAAAACTTGTGTACAAGATTTAGCTTTCCTAAGCCAGGTTTTTATCTGTTAAATAGAGAATGACACAAGATTGTTACTGCTAGTAAATGGAAAGCTTTAGCACAATACCTTCTAGTGTATTATTAAAACTGAGGGAATACAGGAAAGAGTTTGTGATGGTTAATCTTTGATTGTCATCTTGGCTGGATTTAGACTCACCATGGAAACAAATCTCTGGGCATATCTGTGAGGAGGCTTTAGGTTAAAGTGGAAGGATTCTATCTGTAGGCAGCACCATCCCCTGGGCTGAGGTCCCAGACTAAATAAAAAGGAGAAATGGAGTTGAGCAGCAATAATCCTCACTCTCTGCTTCCTGGTTGTGGACACAATGTGACCAGTTTCAAGTTCTTTCTGCCAGGCCTGCCCTGCCGTGAATAGTACAATTCTGAACTCTAAGTTAAAATAAACACTTCCTTCTCTAAATTGCTTTTGTCAGGTATTTGGTCATAGCAATGAGAAGGAAGATACAGAGTTTGACACAAATCTTTATTCGATGGGCCTAACAAGGTGGTAAGAAGTTGGGAAACCGGAGTAGACATTAGTATAAGGCATGCAAGCAGGAAAAACTAAACTAAGCTCATTCTACTAAAATTAACGAATTATGACTATTAAAAACCTCAAAACAAAGTGTGGAGTTGAATTTCCCAAATTATTCTTAAAGAAAATCAACCATTACAAAAGAGCAAGCACGGCCATTCAGAGCCCTCCCACCAAAGCCCACTTGTTGGCCTGACTAAATCACACACTTATGTCAGAGGAGGAATGGAGGCCTGCCTAGGAGCCAGTGCACCAGAACATCATTTCTCGAACAGGAAGCTGTTGGCACTAGGGAAGAAAGGTTTCCTTTGTTCACAAGATTGCTCATCCTGAAATCATGCAGTGCTCCACAGTTGCTTTAATCACTCAAAATCCCCCTCACTCTACCTCTTAGCATTGGTACGGATGGTACCATTTTCTCCCAAGGTAACACTAACAAGCTCTGTCTCCAGAGTACTCTCCCTTCTTAATTAGCTACTCTGATCGCTCTGTGATGGTTTGAGTGTAAATGGATGCCCTCCGTAGGCAGCCACATGTATTTTTGATTAAGCTTCCTACTCAGTTTTCAGCAGGCAGAGCCCTGCTGGAGGAGGTGTGTCCCTGGGGGGCAAATCGTGAGTCCAGCCCTAAGGTATGTAGAGAGTCAATTTTGAGCCCTGGTTGTTTGTGTTCACTAGAGCTGGTTTTTCTCTCTCTGCTGTGGGTTAGATGATGCAAGTGAGCCAGCTTCTTCTTCTTCCACCACTTCTTCTTCTTCCACCATGATGAGACTTCTCTGGAATCTGTAAGCCTGAAATAAACCCCTTTCTCCCAAAAGCTGCTTCTCATCAGGTGTTTGTCCCAGCAACAAAAAGGTAATTTCAACAGGTTATTCTTTACCTAATAATGTGAGGAGAAGTCTGACTGTTCATGTCCTCCCACCTTCCATTCTAGGGAAGGCTGTTGTGAAGACAGACGTCAACACAAATGCAGATGCAATGCTCATCAGATATCTACTGTGGATGAATCAGTCCAGTCCTTCACTGATAATTATAAACCAGCAATTCAAGATCACCAGGCATCGGAAGAAAGCATCAGTGATGAGGATAAACTACTAGCAGAGAAACAGATGGTGCTGAGAACAGAACTAATGTTCATCATTGTCAGCAATCTCAGAGACAAGTAAGATGTGGCTGGATTCATGGAAGAACAAACAAGAGGGAGAAAAGATTGAGAAAGCATGCCTGGTAATTAAACCATTATCATCAAAAACTTGTCTAGATAGTCCCCTACTGAAAGATATGCAGGTTGTTTCCATTCCTTGCACTCATAATCAGGTTCCAAAAAACAACAACCTATAGGACATATATAAATATTGGTGGTTTGAAAGGAACATTCCCCCCTCCTTCCCATAAGTGCTTGTGTTTGAACACTTGGTCCCAAGCTGGTGGTGCTATTTGGGAAGATCCTAGGACCTCCCAAGTGCTGAGATTACATGACACCACATTTGGCTACAATCTTACTGTTAGAAACAATTTTCTGCACTGTGTCCAGAAAAAAAGACATCTCAAAAAGAAAAAGATTTCATAAGAGGAATGTTTAAACTACTACATTCAAGCCAGGTATGGTGACACACACTCAGAAATTCCAACATTTGGGAGGCCAGCCCAGACTGCATGGTGAGTTCCAGGTCGGCCTTGGCTATGCAGCAAGTCCAAGTGTCACAAAACCACCAATTCCCCTGAACAAACACTATTACGTTCCAAACTATTAAAATTATTGAAATACAGAGTTAGAAGCTCAAAATATATTGGTAGAACTTAACTTAGCATACTTTCAGGCCTTCTGCTATCATCTATAAAATATTTCTCTCTTGAGCTGGGCGTGGTGAGCACACCTTTAATCCCGAGCATTGGGAGGCAGAGGTAGGAGATCACCGTGAGTGATCTCCTACCTCTGGCCAGCCTGGGCTACAAAGTGAGTTGTATGTCAGCCTGGGCTAGAGTGAAACCCTGCCTCAAAAAACTTTTTTTCTGAAAGAAAATTCATATTTTCCCTATCTAGAGAGATGAGGTAAATAAAGTCTTCCACAGTATAAACTTCTGGATATACAACATGTTTTCCATGTTCTACACAACCATTGACTATGTTTTTTTCTCTCTAGTTCTTATCTTTGTCTCTGAACTGATTTACTATGAGCATGTCTTTGTTTAATTCTTTCAGTATGTTAAGTAACTTCTGAAAAACCTAACATCAGGCCCAGTTATTTTCCTTCTGCTGTTTTACTGAGTACTAAACTGCTCACATACTGTAACAGTAGCTGGGATTCACTTCATCTATTAGAGTCACTTAGAGTCATTTTTAGTAACTGGTCTTGACTTAGCCTGCAGAATTTGTCCCTTCAATGGCACAGTCTAGTCTAGCAGGGCTCCCTTGGGGCCGGCTGAGCAGGTGTATGTTCAGCTTAATGACCAGCCAATGACTCGAGCCACAGCAATAGTCACGTCTCCACTGACTGTGTCCCTGTCTGGCTGTCTTCTCCAACCTGCCTGCTATTATGGTCTGCAAGGAGTTATGCCCTGAATCCTAACTGCTTTTACAGCAGCATTCAATGGGAAGACAGATGTGATGTGTCTCTTACACTGACTGGAATTACTTGTAGGTTATTTTTACCAAAACTTGGTGAAATTTGGGGACAGTTTAATGTGATATTTCTTCAAATACTTTTTCTGTCCCTTTGTTGCTAATATACCCTGAGCCTGCCAAATCCTACCCTTGACCTGCTCATGTGAGTGTGGATTTGGAAATCCAATCGAAGTTCCAACAAGTTCTCAAGTCCCTTAGCTTTCACTTGTTGCCAGGTTCTTGGGTGATTTCATGTGGAGATTTTATCTCAGCCCTTATATGCTCTTTCCTTTCTGTTACATTTCTGCTGGTCTACTGCTCACCCAAAACTAGATCAATAACATCAAGCTAGCAAAGCGGGAGGCTTTCTCCATATTTTCCACTAAATGCACCACTTTTCACTAGCAAAGTAATAGGTTTTCATGTTCCCAAACACACCCCAACTCTTTCGTGGCTCTGAACACCCAGTAGGCTTGACTAGTCAATGCCAACCCCTAGGAACAGACTTCCTCCAGCAAGGCTCCACCTCCCGAAGGCTCTATCAGTTGGGGACTAAGTAGGAAGTTTGGTCACAAACACATGAGGCTATGGGGGATATTTTACATTCAAACCACCACAGCCTGTAATTCCAGTTCTGTGAGAAGCAGAGACTATCTGGGACTCAATGGCCAACCAATCTGACAATTGCAACTCCAGGTTCAGTGAAAGATTCCATCTCCAGGAAACAAGTATCAGCAGTATTAGAGGACACCCAATGTTTTCCTGAGGCCTCTACACACACATGCAGACACTATACATGCACACACCACACATACATGTACATGTATGCCAAAAGAGACAGAGAAAGAAAAAATAATGCATATACCCTGTACTATCCATTCATCTCCTTGCCAAGATGAAGATTCCACTCTACCTCCCAAACCACACTCCACTGTGGTTAGGATTTGGGGAGGATGCCATCATTCAGTTCATGGCACTGACAAGCTTCGGTTCTTACAAGCTTAGCTGGGCAGCCTAAGCAGGTACACGAGAACAGCCACATTCACACTATTCTTATCACAAACCCCAGCAGGTTATCTGTTTTGTTTTGTTTTGAGGCAGGGTCTCACTCTAGCCCAAGCTGGCCTGGCTCAGTAGCTTAAGCTGGCCTTGAACTCACAATGTTGAGAGCTGGGGTAATTAAGCATGAGTCATAATGTCTAGCTTACTGCAGGAGTTTTACAAGAATACATGCAGCTCAATTTTTAAAAAATGTCTTTGGTCAATTTACAGTATCTGTAAATAGCTGTTTTTGACAGTCCCCCCCCCCATTTAAAGGTAGACTGGGCTACAGAGTGAATTCAAGGCCAGTGTGCATAATTTAGGGAGATCCAATTTAAAAATAACAATTAAAAGAGGGCTGGGAATATAGACCAATGGTAGAGTGCCATGCACCAGGCCATAGGTTCCATCCTTCTGTCTTGGCAGGGGGAGGGAGGGAAAAGAAAGCATACAAAGTAACACTTCAGAGTGTGCACAGGAATGTGTCTACAAGACAGGAAACAAAGTGCAACTGTTGTTACTACTCCTGGGGAAAGAGCAGAGACAGAAAGTAAGAATTCTTAAAAAGCTCTTGGCTCTATCTGCTAATACCTGAAATTTTTTTACAATTAAAAATTTTTGTATATCTCTGTAACAAAACAGGAATTTAACAATGCACTTGCCTAACCTATAAACTGTACATTATTTAAAGAGTCACTAACATGAGGGTTCCTATATAAACTCAAAAGGACTGAAGGGAAATATTTAACCTAATAAAACTAAGCACATTTTATAGATTTTTATAAGTACCCCTCTCAAAAAACAAAACAAGAAAAAAAAACCAAAAAACCTCAAAACAAAACAAACAAAAAATGAGCCTGGTATGGTGGTTCATATCTATAATCCAGGAAATTGAGAAGCTTCAAATTTGAGGCTAACCTGGGCTACATGGTAAGTTCTAGGGCTGTAATTATTCTATCTCAAAATTCAAAACACGACCCAACCAAAACCCATGTGGTATTGTTTTTGTATGGGGTATGTATGAGGATGTATCTGGCACTTTTTTTCTCTCAGGTGCCAGCCATCTTTTTTATTTTATTTTATTTTATTTTATTTTTATTTTGAGACATGGCTTCTAATTACCTTGTAGCTCCCAAATAGGCTATACTTGCTGACAACTACGGCCCAGGAATCTACCTATCTCTGCCTCCCCAGCGCTCAGATGACAAGTGTGTAACAGTCACACTCCGCTTCTTGACAGGGATTCTGGGGATCAAACTTGGATCCTCATGCTTGCAAGGCAAGCACTTCATCCACTGAGCCAATTCCCCAGCTCTGCAACTTTTAGACAGACCTTTTTTTTCTCTCTGAAGATAATCCTCAGAGAGTCCAGGCCTTAAGTATTATTTTGTACTTTTAATCACGAGTTTCCTTCTTAGTAAGCCACTTCAACCTGTCACATTAGTCACTTTAAATAACCCTAAGAGGTACACTTTATAAGACTTTAAGGCTTACAGTTAGAAATTAAAATAAATGAAAATCAATAACAATTGCTCTTTTTAAAATTTTCTTCATACAAATCAGAAAATTTTTTTTGCTATTTTTTTTATCTTAATCACAATCTTTTCAGATTCCTAAAAGAAAACAGAGACTGCAGGACACTATGGAAATGAGAACAACTTATCCTCTATGTTTAGCTATACAAACTGAAAATGAACAAGACTGTAGTTCCTACAAGTAGTTCCAAAATTAGTAAAAACTGAGTTTTATATTGATTCTTTTAAAATATATACTTATATGTTTTTAATTGGTACATGGAGATTTAGATATTCTGAAATTTGCAAGGACAATTTTGTTATTCCCTTCTTCATTCCTATTATCTCTCTTTTTCTCCTCTCCCCTGCATCACATGTATCCTTTTGCCCTTCCCTCCCCCCTCTTCAAGCTCATCTCCTTCGATTCACTGTTGGTTATGGATCTATCTTTATAGGTTTAATTCTCATTTTCCCCCTACTTACACATACTTACATGAATTACATGCTAAGATCTGCACATCAGAGAGAACATGCCTTTTTGGTCTGAATATGAGTCACTTTACTTAATATGATTCTTGCCAAATCCATTCATTCATTTCTCTGAAAATGTCATTTCTCCATACTGCTGCATAGGATTTAATTGTGTTGATGTACATTGTCACTATCCATGCACCATGCATCTACTGATGGGCATCCTGGCTGATTCCAAGTCTTTTTTTTTTTTTTTTTTTTTGGTTTTTTGAGGTAGGGTCTCACTCTAGT
This sequence comes from Zapus hudsonius, assembly GCA_004024765.1. Taxonomy (NCBI): domain Eukaryota; kingdom Metazoa; phylum Chordata; class Mammalia; order Rodentia; family Dipodidae; genus Zapus; species Zapus hudsonius. The sequence continues at coordinate 20,188 of PVHP010029418.1, forward strand.
CCAGGCTGACCTGGAATTCACTATGTAGTCTTAGGGTGGCCTTGAACTCACGGCGATCCTCCTACCTCTGCCTCTGAGTGCTGGGATTAAAGGCGTGCACCACCACGCCTGGCTTTTTGATTCCAATTCTTAACTGTTGTAAATAGAGCAGTGATAAACATGGATGTACAAATATCTCTGTAGTAAAGTGTGGGGTCCTAGGGAGCGGTACAGCTGGGTCACACGTGCACCACCACGCCTGGCTTTTTGATTCCAATTCTTAACTGTTGTAAATAGAGCAGTGATAAACATGGATGTACAAATATCTCTGTAGTAAAGCGTGGGGTCCTAGGGAGCGGTACAGCTGGGTCACATGGGAAATCTATTTCTAACTTTTTAAGATACCACCACACTAATTTCCATAACGGCTGTCCTAGTTTGCAGTCTCCCACCAGCACTGGATGAAGATTCATTCCTCTTTTCCTGGCCAGGATCTGCTGTTTTCTTGGTAACAGCTATTCTGACCAAGGTGACATGTTATCTCAAAGTTGTTGTGATTCTTGAGCTCCTCTGATTGCTGGTTTGCCTTTTTCTCATTTACTGTTCTAGCAAAGTCGATCTGCTTTTTCCTCCATTGTATTGAGCCTGGTGACTAAGCTTGCAAGCTGATTCTGCACATTTCCACTTACATTATCAATTTTAGCTTCCATTTCCATTAAAACTCTGGATATAGACTCCATGCAGAGATGTCCTGAATATGTAGTCATCTCCTCTTGGGCTTGCATCTGTGCTCTTTCTTTGATATTTTCAGTGTGGACTTCCAAAGTGAGGCTAGGCAAACTTTGTGTGGAGCACTCTGCCTGTGTGTTCTTTTGGTTTGATCTATCCATATTCAGATGAGAGTGTTTTTTCCTGGGCCCTCAGCAGTGGCCAGGTTTTGGCAAGGACTGGTGAGGTTTTGGCACGTGCTCAGTTCCTCTGGTGTCAGGCAGTATGGGGGGGTGTTCAGAGCTTCAGCAGTGTGGCAGGCTAGGGGCTGGACCTTGCGTGGAACCCAGGGTGAGTGAGCTGGTCTGGAGCTCGCCAGGGCGGGTGGGAGGTCAGGGCACAGGTCTGCAACCTAGCCTCACCTAGGGTCAAGGGGGTTAATGGGCAGAGCAGCGGGCTTGCTTACCTGGCCTAGAACCCTGGGGGTAGGTGGCCGAGATCGTGGGCCACAAGGACTGGTGGGAGCCAAGGCACAGCTCCCTCACCTGGTCTTGCCTAGGGTCAGGGGGTCCTAGTGCACAAGTCAAAGTTGTTTTGATTTGCATTTCTCTGATGGCTAGGGATGTTGAACACTTTTTAAGTACTCGTTGGTCATTTGGGTTTCATCTTTTGTAAATAATCTATACATTTCTTTAGCCCATCTGGTGATTGGTAGATTTTTTAGAGTTCTTTGTAAACTCTGGTAATTAACCCCTGTCTGAAGTATAGCTGGCAAAGATTTTCCTAATTCTATGGGCTGTCTGTTCTGGTAGTTTGTGTGAAAAAGTTTTGATTTCATGTAGTCCCACTTGTTGATTCCTGAGGCTATATCCAGCGCTATAGGAATCCTTTTCAGATAGTTCTTACCTGTGCCTATATCCTGGAGTGTGTTAGCTACTCTTTCCTCTAGCACTTTCTATATTTCAAGTTTTAGATTAAGGTCTTTGATCCACTTTGAGTTGATTATTTGTACAGGGAGAAAGGTATGGATCTAATTTCACTCTTCTTAGAGGGATATCCAGTTTTGCCACGAACATTTGTTGAATATTGAATAAGCTTTTTCCCACTGATTATTTTTGGCTGATTTGCCAAAGATTAGGTGGCCAGAGTAGTGTGGCTTCAATTCTGGGTCCTCTACAGTCTGCATGTCTGTTCCAGCGTCAGTTCGATGATCTCTTTGGCACTATGACCCTATGGTATACTTTGACACTGTTATAGCTCCAGCTGCATTCTCTTGAGGATTGCTTTGGCTGTTCATGGTCTTTTGTGGTTCCATATGAATTCCTGGAATATTTTCCTTTCTGGCTTGGTGAGGAATGTCATTGGAATTTTGATGGGAACTCTTTTGAATCTACAGATTGCCTTTGGTGGGATAGCCATTTTCACAATGTTAATTCTGCCAATCTGGGAGCTTGTGAGGTCTTTCCATCGTGTAGTGTCCTCACTGATTTCTTTTTTAGTATCTTAAAGTTTTCATAGTAGAAACTGTTTACATTTTTTGGTTGTATTTGTAGGTATTTAATTTTTTT
>PVHP010029419.1:0-22401 GCA_004024765.1 Zapus hudsonius
ATTTGGCTCTGGCTTGTGACTTCCAGTGCCAGAAATGGGTTACTACCCACATTGAGCTGTTGGTTGGAGAGACCTATGAGACAGACTTCTGTTAAAGCACTTGACTAACTGCCCGAGGTAAAAGATAAGACCCTATTGCTGAAGACACCACAGGCTGCCAACATACAACTTGGAGAGACCCACTGGAACCTGAAAGGAAGCCAGTCTTCTGATGGTTAGCCTGTAGAGTGCTGGAAACGCTACATGAGCTGCCAGGGGAAATTGGCCCACAATTTTGGGAGAAAGCAGGGGACACTGTTATATGACAGTGACTCTCATGACAAGATGGACACACCTGTGCATGGTGGGTAACCAAGGACTCTCTGATTGGCTAAGAGATCTGCTCTGTGGCAAGGACCCTGTGATGCTTAAATTTTGATGTCAACTTGACCTTTCAAGTCATCTTGGGTGGGTCTCTGAGGATGTTCACAGGAAGGCAGCCTCTCAATAGGGGGCAGGATGTAAGGAAGCTCAAAGGAGCTAGAAGTAAACTTCCTTTCCTGTGTGGGCAGTGCAGGAAGGAAATTCCAGAGACTCAGGAAGCCATTAAGTCTGGGATAGAATTGCAACGCCCCACCCTAAGGCTATATAAAAGGGGAAGAAATTCTTTTTGCCCACCCCCTGCCTGTTTGCTAGTGTGTGTGTGGTAGAGGTGGTGGGTTTTTCCTCTCTGCTTGGACCTGTGAAAGGGGAGCAGCCTCTTTTGCATTCTGGAACTTCCCCTGTATCTATAGCTACAAATTCCTCCCAAAAACTGTGCCTGGTTTGAAGATTCATCCCAGCGGCGTGTGGCTGACTATGAAAGACCCCACAGCTGGAACTGGAATCCAAGCCAAGATCCTATGGAGACCAAGAATCTGGACTTAAGGAGAGGCTTCCACTAACCTTGGTCCTAAAGATAGGCTACATGCATCATAATATCTCCAAACTAACTATGCTTGTCCCATTTAACCTGTGCTGATCTCACTCTCTACTGGAGAATTTGTTTTTTATTTTTCAGAAAGCAGAGAGAACTGGGAATTCTACCATCAAGACCAGAAATGATAGCTGACTCCCCGGCAGGAGATGAACCACCTCTCACACATCAGCGAGGGCCCAGGTGAAACCACAGAGGAAGTGGAGAGATGAGGAAGAGTGCTGCTTCCTCAGTGAGCCTGACAACCTACATCAGGGTGATGGAGACAGAGACTGAGGATACTCAAAACCTACCAAAGTGGGAATCCAGAAGCTGCTAAGAGCTCAACACTCTAGTAGACTTAAAGTACACCAACCACTGCAAAGGGAATTTTGCAGAAGAAGAGGCAGAAGGATTGCAAGAGTCAAGGTGAGTGGGAATATCCAGAGGCATTGCCCCCACCCCAACAATGACTGACTGCTGCTTACACCCCTCATAGCCCACAACCCCATGGTGCAGACCAGCAATCCCACTGAGGAGGGTCCTCAGTGGAATGGGGTTAAGGAGAAGGGAAACAGTGGTACCAACACATGATTTCCTCATCATTTTTATTAAATATCTTTATTATTGATAATTAGGTACATTGTAACTTGTGATGGTCCCTCCCTGTCTCCAACCCATTGGGGGACCTCTCCAGTGGGCTTACTGGATCAGTCCATGGGGTAGGGGGGTTATGAATTGCACAAGACGTAGCCAGTGTTTTTTTAATTCCCCATTGCCAACACATGATGTATTCATACAAAGTTTCTACTTAATGAAAAAGTACCACTATGGAGGATATCCAACTGATCGGGGATGGGGAGGGGGGGAATTGGGGAATTTGGGATAACAACTCATTATTTGCCCACTAAATAATGTAACTCACTATGGACAATAAATATATCTTTAAAAAAACATATGTACCCAAACATTAATGCCCATATCCTAGAATATGCCCAAATAAGGATTCCATCTTGAGCATTAAATTATCTATAGAAAGGAGGGAAAATAATTGAAATATGACTTGGGTAAAAAAAGGCATAAGCAGATAAATAAAAAAGGATCTTTATTGGTTATCACATTGACTTAATATGGTATAAAATATCCCAGCTAGCACACTACAGATAATTAAAAAATACCTTTATTGGTTATTATTTCTACCTAATATGGTGCAAGTTATCCTAGCCAGGGCGCTATAGCAATCAACATAATTACAAGGTGCAAAGAAAGAAATGAAAATTCTTAGAATTTGCAGAAGATATGAAAGGAAGAGAACTCCATGGAGTTTAGCCAAGAAAGATTAGAAACAACACCTGAATTCAGCATCACCCCACACAGCATCTCCCACACACGTGTCCGAGGCGCTTTTTTAGGAGATGTCCTTTGCCTCATTTATCTCTCCACCTCTTGCCTGGATTCCTAAATTGTACAAACAGCTGTAACTAAGTGATTAAATTATTGACTCCGAGACTGGGAAGATGGCTCAGGCTGCAGGTGCTTCTCTGTGAGCCTGCCAACTGACCAGAGTTTATATCCCCAGTGTCTCTAAACAAAGCTAAACATAAAAAGTGAGGTACGTGTCTGTGATCCCAAATGGGAGGCTATGTCAGGAGGATTCCTTTCAGGTCAGCAGCAATAAGAACACCAACAGAGATCTTGACCCAAACACGGTGGAAGGAGACGACCACCACTCCTAGGTGGTTCTCTGATTTCACACGCACGTCCCCTCTCCCACACAGACATCATACAAATCATAAAAGAAATATTAACTTCTAAACAAGCTTTCTTTAGAATTATGGAGTAACCTTCATATAAGTAACCTTCAGATAAAATTAGGAGCATGACAACCTTCCTTACTCTTTGATTCTGCACAAACCGACACAAACCATGCAAGCAGTGGTAAGGCTTCATTTGCAGAGAAGTTATACATTTGCCTAAAGAATTAACGGAACTAGCCTGTGGATCTCAAGGCACATTGCAGGAGACAAGTGTCCTGAGGGATGAAGATCCCACCCGACAATTGGTCCTATGTAGCTCTGCACCTCCTTTCCCTCCGTATGAAAGCCCTTCGTGTGTTCTCTAAGGTGGCCTCTTTGAAGAGAGATTAGTTCTCTATCTTTACAAGATACCAGATTTTCCCTCCACCAGCATCGTCTCCAAGTTGGTTTCAAACCCTCAGGTTCTGGGCAGCAGATCACAGAAGAGGTGCATGCTGGGAGACCACATGGAGCAATGGTGACTGAGCTTTGCCTCCCCACCTGATTCTTTAAATCAGAACTGTTTCTGGTTCCACCAAACCATCGGCATTGTTAAGGAAAACTTCTCCCAGCCTGCTTTGGAAGGAACATCTTCCTCTGGCCAAAGTGGTCGTGTAGATAAAAGGGTGATGGCTGGAAGGGGTTCAGCAGCTGTTGCTTCTTAGCAGGAAAGAAATGGATTCTCTAGAATCACATTTCACTCTCCGATTGTGTTGCTGATTCACCTGGAATGCTGTCTTCCCATTCTCTACAAGTTCAAGGGTGAGCACTCAGTCTGGCTTTTCTGATCCTGACAACCCTGTGAATTCTGCACAACCCCATTAATGACGCTCTTATCCATGGAGAACACAGGGAAGGCAACAGCAGAAGGATGTTCTGTCTGTAGGAGTGATGACAGCCTGCAGACCCTGGAGGGGACGCGACATTATTAATAGAACACAGCTCTGTGATGCCGGCCATCACAGCCACCCAATCTATTTTTGTGTGGCCTATGGGACTTGTAGCCATCAGTCTGATTTGCCAGGGTGGATCATATTTCCAGTAGCAACCCTCCCTGACTACCTGTAAAATAAGCTTGAAAGTTTACAAAAGGCAGCATTTGTCCAAGACTCGTCCTTTAAAGCAACACACATTGATTTAAAGGCACCCAGAACAGAATGCCGATAATTATATCGAATTATACCATTCTAGAGATGATGAATGAAGTATACTACTTGAAAGAGGGCACCATGCGTTTTGCTTTTTCATGCTGGCATTGCTGGCACCCTATAAGGATCATCCCAGGGTCCCAAAAGACTGAGCAACTTTGTCAGAAGAAAGCCTGATGGTTAGCATTGTGGTGACCTCAAAATCCCATTTTTCCTATATAATCTTTTCTTATCTTTCCCGTATAAACATTAAATGATTTGGTGAACTTATTCCTTCAGGTGTGGGTACACGTATTACTGCTTTCAAAAATTCGCATGCTTTAACCTGGCCTCACTGTTTCCCACATTTGAAAAATGTAGTTAGGGATGGAGATGCTAGTCAGTGGTCAAAGGGCCTGCAAAGCCTAATGACCTGGGTTTGATTCCTCAGTATCCAAGTAAAGTCAGACACACAGTGGTGCATGCACTGGAGTTCCTTTGCAGTGGCTGGAGGCCCTGGCACAGTCTTTATCTTCTCTCTCTCTCTCTCTGTCTCTCTCTCTGTCTGTCTGTCTCTCTCTCCATGGAAATAAATAAACAAAATATTTAAAAAAAAGAAAAATGCAGTTAGCTGTTTGCTGGAAAGCCTGACTTCTAGCTCTCCAGGAGGTGCAGGCTTTGCGTGTCTTAGCCCAGGGACATGAGAGGAGCTAATGGAGATTTTCTTAGGAATGCTTTTTTTCCAGAAGGGAAAGCCAGGAAGGTAACATTAATGGGAAGGAGGGCTGAAGACAGCCGTACAACAGATAAGGAAAGGCAGTGCTCAGCTTACATTTTCATAGTTGAAGCTATCCAGACTTGATAAATCATTGCAAAGTATTTCTTTCTTTACTTTGCATACGAAAACACTTTAAAAACAAAGCTGTACATGAGAATCATTTCAATCAAAATTCCTGCAACATGAAAGGCATGTTATTATTGTGGCTGTTCAGTTGCTCTTCCTGCTGGCAATTTTCATTAAGTACAAACCTCTGATGTGCCAAGCACCACGAGGAACTCCCAAGATGCAGTCTCTAGACAGGCCTGACCCTGGCAGTCACAGAGCTCTGACAACAGAGGGTGAGGTATTAAAAGAACCAGTAAACAGGTAAAACCATGATCACAAGCCACAGTGGGTGACAGGAAGGGGTGCTAAGGAGGACCGTCACTGGAGACACAGAGGAGACAGCTGTGTGGGCTGCCATTTGAAAGGGGCTTGGAATCAACACTGAAGTCTAGAGCCCAGAGAATCTTGCATGGGGTCCCTAAGGTATGAAAAGTTGGCCTATGTCAGAGGGAAAGCCAGTGTGATGGTCAACCTGGGTTGTCCACCTGACAAGACTTCAATCACCATGGAAGCAAATGCCTGGGCATGTCTAGGAAGAATCTTCTAGATGAGCGTGATTGAGGGGGCAGGGCTCACCTTAACCGTGGGCAGCACCATCCCATGAACAGGTGGAGGGAGATGGCTCGCTGAGTAGCAGCAATTGTCACTCTGCTCTGTGACTGTGCACTAATGTGACCAGATGCTTCCTGTCTGCTGCCTTGCCTTCCCCACCATGATGGAATGTATCCCTTTAAACTGTGAGCTGAAATAAACCTTTCCTCCTTAAGTTACTTTTGTCTGGCATTTTGTCACAGCAATGACAAACTGTGATGGTTAAGTTTATTGTCAACTTGACCTGTGTAATAATCCACAGTCTCTGAGCTTGTCTGCAGGCAGGATTGACAAAATCCTTTTGGGATTTTGGAGAAGGAAGGAGGGCCCTTCTCCAGAGTGAGCCCTTCCCCACAGTGGATGGGCCTTCCAGAAGGGGACTAAATATAAGGAAGCTTGAGGGGAAGGGAACATCTCTTCCTTCCTCCCCTGGCTGCTGGTGCTGGCTCTGTCTCTCTGCTTGGATTTATGAAAGGGGCCCAGCCTTTTCCTTCATTTTTGGAACTTCCCCTGGATCTGTTATTTCAATAAATACTTTCCTCCCCAAATTGTGCCTGGTTTGGAGATTCATCCCTGCAGCATGTTCCTGACTATGACACCAACATAGCCAGTGACATGAAGACATTATGGAGGAAGAGAATGAGAGCACAGAAGCACAGGACTTCTGTCAGGAGGGCTCGAGACTTCCTTCTCAGTGTCCCCTCTGCTTCCAACAGAGAGCAATCAAGTCAGGAGAAATCCAAGAGATATAGCTAGTTTTCAGCAAGTCCCACATCTCTATGAAGATAAATGTCGACAAAAGGGAGTTACAAAGCTTTAATTAGGACCCAAGGTAGCATCTTGCTGACCCTCAGTAGACGAAGGCAGTGGGGAAGTCCATTAAGTACTAACTGAAAGTGTCCATGCCAGGCTGGAACTGTGCAGATGCCCTCTTGGACCAAGGACTTGGCTGGAAGAACCCCCCTCCAGTGAGCTAATGATTACTATAATCCTGTAGGTGGGTCGATAGCTATGGGGAGTGTGAGAAATCCTCCAACTCAGAATCACGGCCATGCTGTCCTTATGGTGGGTAAGGTCTCAGAATGGGAATCAGGGTGTTGACATAAATGTGCTCTGTCTCAGAGGAACCTCAGGAACCTGGCAGAGGTGAGAGGAGACAAGCAGAGAGAAGAGGAAATGATGTCAGTAAGTCTGTCCTTGGGTCCTTCCAGAGAAGGTGTTGGTAGGTTCAGGACACTCCATATGAGTGATCACTGTGTGCAGGTGATCACTACTTATAAATTGAGAAAAAAAGGAAACATCTGTAAATAAACATGTAGATCAAAAACACATGAGCCTTTAATCCCAGCACTTGGGAAGCAGAGGTAGGAGGATCACCGTGAGTTTGAGGACAGCCTAAGACCACACAGCCTGTGCTAGAGTGAGACCCTTCCTAAAAAAAAAAAAAAAAACATGATGTATTTGATATATTTTCCTCAAACACTGTACACTGGAAGAGCTAAGATCACTTGTATGTAACCGTGTATACCAATCTAAAACATGGTGTTTCTGTTAGTCTGGGATAATCCCTTTCCTGTCAGGTTAGACTTGTAAAGCAAAATGCCACCGACAGTACAGAAGATGGAAAGGGGCCAAGAGGAAGGTGGGCTTCTGGGGACATCAGGGCCTGAAGAGTGTCAGGACAGTGAGTTCCTGGCTCTCCGGTTGCTGTCTTGCTCTCCCCCTCCCCAGGCTGGGCACTGCATCAACTCTAATCCAGAGCTCCAAGAATAATACCCTGTTCATCCTCATCAAATGGCCTGAAAAAGAACCTCTTAATAGAACTCATTCCTTAACCCTAACTGTCCTGCTCCGGCCACCTCACAGGGCATCTAATGTGGATGTTGACATGGGCCTGTGGGCCTTTGGGCACCAAAGCCACATTTCTCTCAGGGTCTTGTGAGATTTTCACCATGAAACTTACCCACCTTTCAGAGCCCTGGGATGTGTGTGATTGCTGCTCCAGAGAAAGAAGGCAGTGGTGGCCGGCACCACGTGGGGTTCGAGAGTAACACTTGTGCAAAGGCCCAATTTTGCCCACATAGGTCCAGCAGTACCTGTGGAAGTTGGTATAGTGGCTACAGGTACCCAGCTAGGTGTGTGCTTGGCCTGAAAACCAGCCAGGAAGGTGAGGAGAGCCAATGACACATCATTGCTAGAGGTTTGATGTGTAACCTTGCATCCAGTGAGAAACTGCTTTGGACATTTTACTAAAAGAAAGGTCAGTGTTTGGAAATCTTTGCTCTCCATCCCCAACTCCCTAACTATATATCTGTTCCCAGCACACCCACCTCCAACTGGCATCAACCAGACAGGGCCAGGAGATGTGAGACCACCTGGTCAGCCCTGCTCGCCTATCCTCATGTCCCTGGGCCCAGCAGGGTGGTGGCCATGACATCCTCCTGGCCCTGGTGCTGACCTCACCAGGAGGGCCCCACTCTTAAAAAGGAGAAAATTGTTAAACTATTCATAATGTCCAGAGCACAATAAAAAGTCACTTTTTTTTCAATCCCAAGAGGACAATCTGATCACAAGTGAGAAGAGACCTTCGACAGGATCCAGCCCAAAGATGGCTCAGTTGTTGGGACTGTGTACTAAAGATTTGAAGACATGTTCCAAAATGCTCATGTAAGCAGTCATGCATTCTCTCGAAATGCATTCTCAATGAAAGGGTAGAAAAATATCAGCAAGTAGATGTTAGAATTTAAAGATATGGAAATATGTCTAAAAAAATAAAACACGGCAAATAAACTCTATGGGTGTCCTCAGCAGGTGAGGGGTGACTGAGACAGAGCCCATGACCTTGAATCCAGATATCCCAGTTTACTGCCAGAAACAGTGGCGCAGTGGCCTCTACTCTGTGACATCACGTGGCACCTCCCCACCAAAGAATGTAAGAGCCATGGTGAGGGAGAATATCCAGAGACATCTCCCCCCTCAGCAACAATGCACAAAGAGGAAGAAAAAAAGAAAAACTGGCTACCTCTGGTATAGTTCATAACCCCTAACCTATGGACAGATCCAGTATGCACACCGAGGAAGGACCCCAATGGGTAGGGGACAGAGAGGAGGGAAACAGGGACACATTCACAAGAGTTGTTCATACAATGTATATACTTATTCATCATAAGGATATTAATTTAAAAATAAAACAATCACAAGAACCCTCGGAGGCAGCGGGAGAAGCAGCGGTGTTCACAGAGGATTCCAGATTTATCTCAGAACAGGGGCAGAAGAAGACAGAGCAATCGGGTACGGAAAGAGAAGAGAACGGTCAACTACAGATTTTATATCCTGCAAGAAAGAAAAGGAAGTTGGGCCTGGTAATGGAGGTCTGTAATCCCAACTTCAGGGGGCTTGACGTGCAAGGCCTTTGTGGGCTACAAAGAGAATTCAAGGCCATCCTGGAGAACTCTGTAAGACTATGTCTCAAAATAAAAAGTGAAAAACAGAAGCAGTGACAGCTGAGCCCTGTCTCAGCTTCCTAGCATGCACAAGGCCCCAAGTTCAATCCCTGGAAACACACACATAAAAGGGAAACGAAGGCTTTGCCCCAGGCCTGGGGACATAGCGTAGTGGTAGAATATTTGTTAGCATATGTGACGGTCTGGGTTCAAGCTCCAGGATCACTCTAAAAAAGAACACCAACAGAGGAAAGAGAAGGATGTGTTATGTGTATTTTATTCCTTGTAGGAAGTTTTCTAAACAGAAAGGAAATGCTATCAAAAGATGGCTTCTACCTTCAGAAAAGCATTATGGGATGGTCAAAGTATGGGCCGATGAAAGACATGCTTCTTCCTACGCTTTGAAATCCTGCTTGGTTGTTGAAGCATAAGCTGTGATGTCCCCAAGGCTCAGTGCAGAGGAAAGACGTAGGGGCAGTGCTCACAGCAGGAGGAGGGGGCTGTGGAGACAGCTCAGCTGGTGAAGTGTTTGTCACACAAGCATGAAGACCTGAGATTGGATCCAAACATCCACAGAAAATGCTGGGCGTAGTGGTGTGCACGTGTGATCCTAGCGCTGGGGAGGCAAACCAGAGGGCTTGCTAGCTAGCTGGTCTACCTGGATAGAGAGGCCTTGTCCCAAGAAAATAAGGTGGAAGATCAAGGGATACTGGACATTAACCAGTGGTCTTTGCATACATCTGCACACACCTACATCTACACACACATATGAACACACACACACACACACACACACACACACACACACACACACGCTACCCATACCCATACCCATACCTAACATGGCTCAAACATGAGGCTAACCCAAATTAGGTTCAAAAACATAAAACATAAAAAACATAAAATTCTCACGAGCATACTGTAACCTAAAGAGTAAGTAGTGGATGTCAACTGGTAAGAGGGACCATGAGTAGTAGGGGAGAAAGTCTGAGTCTGTGAACAATTGAGCAGTCTGACAGCCCCAGGTCCCGGCCACTGGTTCCTTCCCTCATTGAGCTGTTGACCAAAGTGACCTATGTGGTTCCAAAAACAAGACAGAATTCTGTCAAGGCTCTTGAACGCCCTCCCCAGGCCTGAAGCAAAACCCTGTTGCTGAAGAAACCACAGAATACCATCGTTCAGCATCAAGAGACCCTTTGTGGTCTGGAATGGTAACATGCAAATTACATAAAATAAACTGTGAGACTGGTAAGGAAGTCGGAGGGAGGAAGCCTCTGCTTGAAGTGGTAAGATAGCTAAGATGTAACAGCAGTGAGGGTGACGAGCTGTCTGTAATTCTGATCTATCTAGAGCAGCTACTAGGGACACTGTATGGATAAATATGGGAACTACGATATCAGCACATTGAGCTGGAAGTCTCAAGGTTTATTCAAACCATCCACAGGAGCCAAGAGGGCAAAACGTGAGAACCAGAGAATGCCAGTCTCCAACCCTAAGACAAGGCTTTCCTCAAAGATCAGTAGTCCAAACACAGCTTGTAGAAGAGAGGACTTGGCAACTGGATGGAATCAGGGCTTAGAACAAAAAGGGGGAAGGCAGCCCTCTCAGTAGGGGGCAGGATGTAAGAAAGCTCAGGGAAACTAGAAATGAACATCCCTTCCTGGGAGGGCAGTGCGGGAAGGAAATTACACAGACTCAGGAAGTCAGCAAGTCTGGGGTAGGGTTTCAAGACCCTGCCCTAAGGCTATATAAAGGGGAAGGAAATTTCTCTTTTTTAGAATAAAAAGGGGCTCCTGGACAGATGCCTTAGCGGTTATGCCTGTAAAGCAGAAGGACCCAAGTTTGAGTTCCCAGTACCCACATAAAGCCAGATGTGCAAGGTGGCGCATGCATCTGGAGTTTGTTTGCAGTGGTGCCTATGTCTGCCTCTCTCTCTCTCTCTCTCTCTCTCTCTCTCTCTCTCTCTCTCTCTCTCTCTCTCTCTAATAAATAAAAATCCCAGGGGAACCGAGAGAACAGAACTTGGTATGCAAATACTGCAACTCTAAATCCTGATGCTTCACACAAATGCACACAGGAGAATCTTGAGGGAGCTCCCAAGGACTCAGGGAAGTGAAAAGTCTGAAGGACTGGAGGTGTGTGCCCAGCTAGAGGACACCATGCCGGTAAAAGGGAGAAGGGGAGGAAGGGGAGAGACATGGGAGTCCAGGTCTTTCTCTGATGACATCACTTCCTGTGGTGGTTTGAATATAAATGCAAGTGCCCCCCATAGCCTGGGGAATTTTTGATTAAACTTTCCACTTAGTCTTCAGCAGGTGGAGCCCTCCTGGATCAGCCACTGGGGCTGATCTCGAGTCCAGCCCTACTAGGTGTGTGTGCAGAATCTGTTTGGACTTGGTGAAGCTGACTGTGTTGTCTCTCTGCTGTGGATGTGTGAATTGAGCCAGCTTCCGCCACCATGAGGGAGCTTCCTCTGGAATCTGTAAACCTGAAATCAATCCTTTCCTCCCATAAACTGCATCTGGTTGGATGTTTGTCCCAGCAATGTGAAGGTAACTGAAACTCTTCCTGGAAAGAATCTGAAAAAAAAATATCCTCCCTGGGTAAGTATTGTGGAGTATTGTCACCTGCTAGCACCCACAAAACCCTCAACTTGTTTGAAGTAATTGACAATTAGGTGACAACGTTTTAAGCAATGATTATGTCATGGTTTGATCCAGGTGTCCCCCACAAACAAATGAATGTGTTCTGATAGATCGATCCTCAGCTGATGGCAGTTTGGGTTTTACAACCTCAATGAAGCTGTGTTGTCAGGGGCGGGCTTATGGGGTTATAAGCCAGCTTCCCCTTGCCAGTGTTTGGCACACCTTCCTGCCGCTGTTTGCAGTGCTGTGGCAGAGGTGATGTCCACCCCTCTGCTCATGCCATCGTTTTCCCTGCCAGAATGGAGTCTCCCCTCGAGTCCATAAGCCAAATAAACCCACTCCTTCAAAGCCGCTTTTGTTTGGGTTCTTTCTGCACAGCAACTAGAATGCTAACCACAACAGATTAGATTACACATAGTCAAGTAGGTTATTATTAGAAGTTTTGACTTATTGTATTTATTTGTTTTTATTTATTTTGGTTTTTCAAGGTAGGGTCTCACTCTAGCCCAGGCTGACCTGAAATTCACTATGGAGTCTCAGGGTGGCCTCAAACTCGCAGCTATCGTTCTACCTCTGCCTCCCAAGTGCTGGGTTTAAGGTGTGCACCACCACTCCTGGCTGCATTTTTATTTCCAATTGACAATAAGTATTTGTATTTATGGGATAGAACTTAAATATTATTTATTTATATATTTGCAAGAAAGAGAGAGAAACAATGGGTGTGCCAGAGGCTCTGGCCATTGCAAACAAATTGTAGACACATGCACCACATTGTGCATCTGGCTTTACGTGAGTTTTGGGGATTCAAATCCAAGTTGAGCCACAGGCCACTGGGATGAATCTCCAAACAAGGCACAGTTGTGGGAGGAAAGGATCTATTGAAGTTACAGATTCAGAGGAAGTTCCATAATGGAGAAAGAGGCTGGTCCCCTTTTTTACAGTCCAAGCAGAGGAAGAAAAACCACCAGCACCACACACACAACAGCAAACAGGCAGGGGCCCAAGGGAGAGAAATTCCCTTCCCCTTTATATAGCCTTAGGGAAGGGTCTTGAAACCCTATCCCGGACTTGTTGGCTTCCTGAGTCTCTGGAACTTCCGTCCAACACAGCCCTCCAGGAAGGAATGTTAATTTCTAGCTTTCCTGAGCCTTCTTGCATCTTTCCCCCTACTGAGAGGGCTGACTTCCTGTGAACATCCTCAGAAAGCCCATCTGAGATTACTAAAAAGATCACGTTGACAACAAAGCGTAACTATCACAGCAAGTATGTTTAGTCTGATTCTCCTCCAAGGCCATCATCATTAGAAATAAGAAGTCTCATTCCTCCCACTGTATGTGGGGTGGACCACCTCTTCTGTCTTGAGAGGTATTGGGACAAAAGAAGATTAATGTGACCGTCCTACTTCTACTGTCTCATCAAATGTTAAAGTGGCATATTTTAGGGTACTATGACTTGATCCCTTCCATCAGGGAGTTCTTATTGGGAAATTATATTTTTA
Source organism: Zapus hudsonius (assembly GCA_004024765.1). Lineage (NCBI taxonomy): Eukaryota > Metazoa > Chordata > Mammalia > Rodentia > Dipodidae > Zapus > Zapus hudsonius. Next base: position 12,921 of record PVHP010029419.1, read on the forward strand.
ATCAATTTGACAGAAATTGTGAACTCAAAGTATATTATGTTGACAATCATATATGGTTCTCACATTTATTTGAATCAGTAACGAATACCACAGTAGGTATTCATAGATGAAATCTAGGTATAGTTGATAACTTACTTTTTATTCTTTTAATCAATTTAGTTGCTGGAGATCATTGTGTTCCTGCTATAAAATGAGAACTACAATCTCATTAGCACACTGGGAATAAATGGAATCTGATGTTGCCTTATCTGACATTCTGTTATTATTCCCCATGTTTATTAGAAAGGGTGCAAAAATGACACAGTGATGAAGAGATCCCTGTTGGCAGACACGTCCCTTCCTGCCTTCCTGCCCACAGCGCTCTCTCCATTTACATATTACTTTTCCTAATTATACACTCTGGGGTGGCATTCCATGAAGTCCTGTGAGCACTGAATTATACACTAAGGAACCACTGCTCCTCTGGAAGATACAGGGTTAAGTGGCCAAGAGCATGTGATCATATTGTTTTCATCAACCAATCAACCAAAGCAGAACCTACCCTCATGCACATTTCTGTTTAAAAGACATTACTGAATATCATTTGTCCACACTGTAGGCCTGTCCCAGAATAGAGTGAGCAGCGGGTCCTGGGCTGGATGAGGGCAGGCATGGCTGAGGTGGGTCATAGCAGTAGCAGGGTGGGTGCTATGAGCCCATGGTTCACTTACTGGGGTAGTGGGCTTCACCTGGCAAGAGGGGCAGTAAATAGAAGGGGAGAGAGTCTAAGCCTGTGGAAAACTGATCAATCTGGCAAATCCTGGTCCCAGTCACTGGCTCCTTACTTCACTGAGCTGTTGACCAAAGTGACCCATGAGGTACCAGAAATAAGGCAGGATTCTGTCAAAGTGCTTGAATACCCACCCCAGGTCTGAGGCAGGATCCTGTTGCTGAAGAAACTACAGAAAGCCATCGATCAGCACCGAGAGACCCTTCGAAGTCCAGAACAGTAACCACCCCCCAGATGGTAGTTAGTTAAGTGCTGGAAGGCACTGAATAAGCTGCCAGGAGATGCTGGTAAATGACAGCTGGAGTAAACATAGATCACCGAAGTCTGCCACCAGGAGTAGGCTGAACACACTGCCTACTAGAAGAGAACAGCGAATGATGAAACAAGCCCTTGTACAATGGAGGAGCCAAAGTCTGGGGGAGGCATTCAACAGCTTTTAATTCGGCCAAATAGTCTACTCAGTGAAGGGGGCCCTTAACTGGAACTGGGGACTCAGAATGAAACAAACCGGGAACTAGAATCTTAGGCCCCCAAAGAGAGATGCACTATATGAGTAATTTACATAGAGCTATTAACAGTATCTAGCCAACTCAGAAATGTGTATCTAATTAACATATACTGATCTCACTCTCCAATGGAGATTCTGTTTGTATCTTTCAGAATGCAGAGAGAGAGAGAGAGAGAGAGAGCGCTATGGATCCTCCAACCCTACCAACAAACCACAGGCCGATAGCTGACATCTGGGCAAGAGATGAGCCACACCAGATCTACCATGAAGGATCCAGATAGAATCCTGCAGAAAGTGGTGGGATAAGCAAGAGACCAATAACCACAGCCAGTCAGTCAACACAGGATAAGCCAAACAAACACTAACATTTTCAACACAACCTGAAGCAGAAGTACAGAGGCCCCTAAGACCTCAACAATAAAGCAGCCTTAATACTCACCCACCATGACTCAGGGAACTGAGAGGAAGAGGGTGCAGAAAGACTGTAAGAGTTTGGTGGGGGAGAACCACCAGAGACATTGCCCCCCTCAGTAACAACATACAAAGGGGAGTGGAAGCCTGTTGACCTGTAGGCTGTCCATAACCCCCTACCCCATGGACTGATCCAGACTGCCCACGGAGAAGGATATCCAGCCGATTGGGCATAGGGAAGAGGGAGATTGGGGAAATGGGAATACTGACACATTATTGGCCCACTGAATATATTTAAATACGGACAATAAAGGAAAAGAAAAGAAAAAGAAATGCAAACCTGGAAGAAATTGGGGCGGTATCAGCACAAAAGAATTGGGGACACCCTCTCTTTCTCATTACTGTACCTCACTTCTTCACCCCTGACTGACACGTAGCAGGTCCTCAGTGATGGTGACTGAGTAGTGACCTGTGTGGCTCATCCCCTATGACCCCAGCAGTGTTTAAGGAGGAAAAAGCTGGGAATCTTCCCCATTTCTGTTCTGTCACCTCCAACTTTTCTGTTGAACTTAGTGCTCATCATCTTACTCATAAAACATCCAATTTTATTTCTGATTCCTCATTAAAATGGAGCTGGGTAATTTTTCATAAGATTTTCTTAAATTTATGATGCTTTTAAAACCAAAATTAACGCATTTTTCTTCCTACTTTACAAGACATATAATAATTTATTGACGACTAAATTGTCAAGAGAGGGTAAGATTTTTAAAAATTTAATAGAAATGCTTTTTACGCATTTTGTGAAAATACAACAATAAACCCTTTCAATTCTGCTTGTTACAGGGTTTCTGTACTTGATGAGGGGTTAAATGCTGCATTCCATATTAGATGCCTAAAAAATGTATATTTACAATGGTTTGTGTCAAATTAATTTTAAAATAAAAAGGGAAATAGGTTTATGGAACATATTGATAATATAATGAGCAATTTATTGAATGTAAGTTGAATTTGATTTTGCATTATATTATATATTATATATATTATTTACAAATGAATCTGTGTTAGTGTTAAATTAGAGGAATACATCCTCCCATGTAGGCTGATTTACTCTGTGTAATCAATATTACTGAGATACAAAAGCCACTAGGCTTTTGTTCCTTTTTACATATGTATATGAGACATGTGTACATGTATGTATGCTTGGTCACATGTGTGTGGGCACATATGTGTGTGACAGTTGTGTACTTTGTACATGTGTGTGGAAGCTAGATTAGATGTCGGGTGTCTAAATTTTTTTTCCTGTTTTTGTTTTTCGAGGTAGGGTCTCGCTGTAGCCCAGGCTGACCTGGAATTCAAGATGTACTCTCAGAGTGGCCTTGAACTCACAGGGATCCTCTTACCTCTGCCTCCCTAGTGCTGGGATTAAAGGCTTCATCACCACGTCTTAGGGACAATGGCCCAGTAATCAGTAATTCCCAGCAACTTTACAAGAGATCACTGCGATGTGCAATGAGAGCAGACAGTACCTCTTCCTGAGTGCCTGTAATTCAGCATTTCGGTTTGGCTTAAAAGCGTAATCCCCGGGGCATCTGCGTGGATGTATGTGGATTGGTAATGAAAGAAAACGAACTTCTTCATTCTCTCAGATTCCTATGGATACTTCACCAACACTTCTCTAAAGCTCCGTGTTACACCAGAATTTCTTCAGTTCTTTGGGGAACATGGACATATTAAGCATTCGTTACCCCCGCTCCCCAAGGTGCAAGCTGATGGAGTTGATTCTGCAAACCAAAAGTCCAAGACATATGATGTCCTAAGTACAGTTATGGAGGAACAGAAGCTTATTGGCCTGTCCCTCTCTGAAAACCAATGTAGGGTGGCTTGGAGGCTGAAGGGCTGAAGGTTAGATTTGGACAGGTGCACAGGGGGGTTTTCATCTCAGGGAGACCACGTGACGACAGCACCCCAGAGATGTTCCAGAATGTCACTCCCATTCTGTGGGATAGTTGAGCATAATCCCACACATTTTAAAGCTAATGGGGGAACAGCTAAGCCACTGCTGTTTCATCACTATCTCGTGGTTAGTTACAAGCTTAACACAAAACGGTATCTGGTATCTTCAGAGCTAATATTTAATTTGAAATACCAGCATATGAAAGCTTCCGTGGGCATCTAATGACATTTTAAAAAGAAGCTACTGGAGCAAGATGTGTGCCAGAATTACACTGGTTTCAAATTGTATTTAGGTAAAAACAGTGCCTGTGTGAGTATTGTTTTTATTAATATGACATTTTGTGTTCTGTCTGCCTGGCCAACGCCAAATATTTATCCAGCAGCAGACTTTCAGGAAAAGGGGTTCTGAAGGCGCTGGGGCCGTGAGCATACCGTGGATGAAAGGGCTCCTCAGGCTCTGCTGTTTTCCAGTGTGTTTATAGCTTGAAGGATGTCACTCAGCTCAGTCATATGAGCCCAAGAAGACAGAGGATATTGACTATGTAAGCAGCCCTGCTCTGTGGAGATGGTGACACACCATGTGGAAAGATGAAGTCATGCATGGATATTGTCCTAGGACTATATTCCTGAATACTTTTATTTTTTATTTTTGCAAAGAACGAGCAAATTACCTTACATGTTTTAATTTAATTTTTTTACCTACATGTTTTAATTTTACAATTTGTTTTTTCAGATGTTTTTTCTGTGTGTGTGTGTGTGTGTGTGTGTGTGTGTGTGTGTGTGTGTTACACCTGGTGTGCATGTATGTGCTTTTAAGTGTGCCAATGCACATATGAGTGTGGGCACAGGTGTGTATGCCTCTCTCTTTCTCTCTCTCTCTCTCTCTCTCTCTCTCTCTCTGTGTGTGTGTGTGTGTGTGCACACAAGCATGCGTGAAGGGTAGAGATAAACATCAGAGTGTCTTCCTCAGTCACTCTGCCATCTTGTTTTTTTGAGACATGGTTTCACAAGGCTTGCAGATTTGGCTAGTCTAGCCAGCAAGCGAATGCCAGGGATCCTTCTGTCTCTGCTTCCCTGGCACTGGGGGTACAGGAAGGTACTACCCTGCCTGGCATTTGATATGGGTGCTGGGGATCTGAATTCAGGCCCTCGTGCTAGTGAGGCAAGTACTTTACCTGCTGACCCATGGCCCAGGCCTCAACCTCTGTGATTTATAGTCGTCTTTCTACACTGCATGGCGCTTTATTTTAGGGGAGACTAATTCCTGGGCCTTCTGGCCCCCCCTGAAGTTTTTTGTTTGTTTAGCACAGGAGGTTATGTTCATCCCCAACTTTACTACAGCCACACCTTGAACTTGACTGCTCAGGTCTGGCTGAGGCCAAGAGCACTCTTTCTCCATGGGGACTGAAGTTTGCATCTTTGGTCCTAGATGGAAAAATTCTATAGTTTCCTATAGTTTAACTCTGAGTAGCTTGAGTCATTCATTCTTTTTATTACTTAACTTTGGCAGTGCTGGGATTGGACCCAGGACCTTGCACCTGGGCAGGTGCTCCACCACTGAGCCACACATCCAGCTCCTCATAGGCTCTTGTAGCTAACTTGCTTGAAACTACTTAACATCAGCTGTAATGTTCACAGGTGGAAGTTAGTAATCCAGAGCTGGGATAAATAGCGCGGCTGTATTTATAGTCTAGGCTATTTTTCTAGATTGAGTGGGGCTAGCTTTGAGAGGTAAGCTGTTAATTAGGATTAGCTATTAATAATAATTGAAGCAATATTGCCGCACAGTCCCTGCTCATCAGCAGACGTAATGAAGCATATATCGGCCAGATGGTATTTGGAACACAGTGCAGTTACTATACACTGCTTCACTTTCCATCACGAGACTTGCTGGAGTTGGGGGTTCCTCCAAGTACATTCCTCACTCTCTCTGCCTCAGGCCAGAGTTGGAAGGGCCCATTCAAGTCTGAGCCTCAGACCTTGAGAACTAATGTCAACCTATTTGAGTATTTCCTACCTAATGTTCCTGACTCCAACAGTTTTATAGGCTGTGTCCTAGCTAAGCCAGAGATAGCCAATGGGTCAAGATGAAAACCTGTTCCTTTCCTGTCTCCTTCATAGCCTTGAACAGACATGGTCAAGTACTGGGACAGGAAGGTCACTCTTTCTTGGGGACACCACATAGGATGATGTAACACGTTGGAGAACAGTGTGCAGAACCAAGGAAGTGTTCGGAATGGTATCTTTAATCAATTTTAACATTAAACATCCATCATCTGTGTTGCGGTCAGCTTTCTAGTTGCTGCACCAAAAGAACCCGAGCAAAAGCGGCTTGTGGAGGAATGGGTTTATTTGGCTTAAGGACTCGAGGGGAGACTCCATCCTGGCAGGGAAAACGATGGCAAGAGCAGAGGGCTGGACATCACCTCTGCCACAGCACTGCAAACAACGGCAGGAAGGTGTGCCAAACACTGGCAAGGGGAAGCTGGCTTATAACCCCCATAAGCCCGCCCCCAACAACATAGCTCTAATGAGGTTCTAATTCCCGAATTGCCATCAGCTGAGGATCGATCTATCAGAACACATTCAATTGTTTGTGGGGGACACCTGGATCAAACCATGACAATCTGTGATCATTAGAAAGGTAAGCACATATCGGTGAATTCCAGAATGAATACTCAGGATCCCTGTGAAATGAATCTGTTTTCTAGAGGACCGAGGCTGATTTCACTAACAGTTCGTCTCCTTGGAGTATGACATCCAACTTGAAGGTGGCCCTATGACTTAGATGAGGTGCTGACATAGTAGCTAAGTAAATGAGCTCTATAATTAATTAGTCAATCAGTTAACTAATTATTGTAGGGCTGGGGACTGGACTCAGGACCTGAAACATGGTAGGTGATTCTTTGGCCACTGAGATCCACCTCGGCCCAAGAAACAAACTTTGAGTCAAATTGCTTATAGGATTCTCTAAGTAAAATTTATAATTCTAGGGTGTACAGTGCCTAGGTTGCTGAGTTTATTATTTTTAAAAGAAATCACTTTGCTAGAAAAAGGAAAAAGATGCTCCAACCGCCATAGCCCTCAAATCATGTTCAAATTCCCTGTACAGTCTGTGTTTAACGGGAGGGACATCCCCTTGCTAAGATGGTGAGTAATGCTTCCTAGGGCATCTGGAAGCCCCTTCACCAGGGCTGTGTGGGGCAATTTCTTGATCTTGCATCATTGTATGAAGTGATACAAATGTAGCAGCCTGCTAACAGATCAGATGGGCACCCAGCCAGGTCTGCAGTGCAGATTTAAAATATACATATTTATTTATTTGTAGAGAGAGAGAGGGAGAGAGAAAGTGGGAGAGAGAGAGAGAGAGAGAGAGAGAGAGAGAGAGAGAGAGAGAGAGAGAGAGAGGATGCACCAAGGCCTCTTGCCACTGCAAATGAACTCCAGACACAAACACCGTGTTGTGCATCTGGGGAATCAAACTCAGACCATCAGGCTTCGCAAACAAGCACCTTTAACCACTGAGCCATCTTCCCAGCCCATGCAGCTTTTGACTGAGCTGGGCTTTTACCTGAGCTCTGATGAGTTTTCTTATTCCTTCCTTGAATCTGGAGTTTTGAGACTCTCCTGCTAAGGGAACCGTTGTGTATTCACGACTCAGTACACTCACCCAGCCAGTTGAATATAGATTCCCAGCATTGGGTTACTCACCAACTCATTTCCAAAGAGTCGTGCTCACACTATCCGTCCAGGAAGCCCAAGGAATCCCAGACCCCTCCTCTTCACCTTGACAACCCACTGAGGAGAGATGTCATTGTGGGCACAGTTCAGTGACAAGTGAGTCATCTTCAGTGATGTGATGAAGAGATGACCCCCTCCTCCAGGGTAGAACTTAGCCCAGCCAGCTCCCCACTTCAGTAAGGATATGAGTGTGCTTGAGTGTGCAAGTCTAAACTTTGCTTACCAGCCAGTAAGTGTGCTTTCTCTTCTGAGTATTGTAGTTTGAATGTGAACTGTCCCCCATAGGCAAGTGCGTTTGAACACTTGGTCTCCAGCTGGTGGTGTCCTGTGGAAGGTTTGTGGAAACTTCAGAAGGTAAAGCCTTGTGGAGTACGTGGGCCACTGGGGGTGTGTCTTGAACTGGCATTTGCTATATAGAATCCTAAAAGAGGTGACCTCTCAGCACTCCGAAACACTCCGTTCTTGCAAAGGATGGGTTAGAATGTGGAATTATATTGTGCAGCAGGGTTGATTCCCTGAGGGAAAGCCCTGATTGACCAGTGCACACAGCGGGAGAGTGACACCTGAGCTTCCAGAGACACTCCAGGTTCCTGGAGATGTCAGACACCCGCTCCAACTGCTGAGAAAACCTTAGCAAAAGTGGGGTTGTTCCCTGTAAGGGAGAGGCCATGTGTGCTGCAAAGAGCCATGGGTCACAGGCCATGCCAGCCCATGCTCCCCGAGTCCACCCTGTGGCAGCCCCTGGAGCCTGAGTACAGCTACTCTGCTTCATCTTGCAAAACCGTACAATGATCTCCTCTCTCAGATCACTTCTGGAATGTAAGTTCCAAGAAACAGGCCCTCTCTAACTGTTGTTCCCTGCTGTGTGGCTACAACAAGGTAAGCAAAATACAGCCGTGGACTTAGTAGCCTTATTCCCATTTTATAAATAAAGTTTTATTGGAACGGTCCCTCTGTTAGCCATATTGTTTATGGCTACTTCACACTATACTCACCTGTGATGGAGACTGTCATTTGACTAACAAAATCGAAGATGTTTACTACTTGGTATTTAGAGAAAAGCATACCCACCCTTGGTGTAGAAAAGTTACTCTTGCTTATACAAGCTCCGTTTGTACATGTCATTTACCCAACCAACACCGTGCCTTCCACCGAGCGAGCCCTGGAAATGCTGAAATGGTAAATTTTTTAAAAATATATATTTATTGTCCATCATGAGTTACATTATTTAGTGGGCAAACCATGCGTTGTTATCCCGAATTCCCCAATTCCCTCCCTCCCCATCCATTATCAGCTGGATATCCTCCTCCGTGGGCTGTCTGTATTAGTCCTTTGGTAAATTTTATATGAATAAATGGTTTCTTTACCCTTCATATTTTTTTAAATATTTATTGTCCATAATGAGTTACATTATTTAGTGGGCAAACCATGCGTTGTTATCCCCAATTCCCCAATTCCCCCCCTCCCCATCCCTGATCAGCTGGATATCCTCCTCCGTGGGCTGTCTGGATCAGTCCTTGTGGCAAGGGATCCTGGATATCTTAGTACTCATCCCGGTCTTCCTGGCCCAAGTGTGTTGTTACTGATGGGTGCCATGCCTCCGGACAGTCTCCCCCACCACGGCTCTCACAATCTTTCCGCCCCCTCTTCCGCTCAGTTCCCTGAGTCGTGGTGGATGAATAATAAGGCTGCTTTAATGTTGCGAGCTTAGAGGTCCTTGTGTCGAAAATCCTTGGTTCCTGTCTCAATGGCCTATCCTGTGTTGATTGAATGGCTGTGGTTATAGGACCCTTGTTCATCTGTCATTGTCTGCTGGGTTCCCTATGGATCCTCCCCGATATGACTGTGGTGGCTCCTCTCTTGTCAGGATCTCATCCATTGGCCTACAGTTGGTTGGTAAGGTTAGATGGGCCACAGCTCTCTCGTTGTATCCTGCCCTTCATATTTTTGATCTGTGGAGGAAAAGAAAATGCTTCGAGAAAGGGAGGCGTGTTACCCTCTTGTTAACCCCTCCATGCTTGTTTACAAACCTCAATTCACAGCAATCAAAATGTTCCCTCTCATGAGAAAGCGGCTCTTTTTTGTTTCGATGTACTTTA
>PVHP010029420.1:0-22397 GCA_004024765.1 Zapus hudsonius
TAAAGATATCATTGAACACAAGCTGCAGGGACAGCAAAACAAGGGACCCATGAGGGGGCCATGCAGAGTAGACAGAATTTCTCTGTTCCTGATGTATAAGATGATATTAAGAAAGAAATACAACTATTCTATGATTCATTAAAATGTGAACATAGTGTTCATAAAAGAAAAAAATTACTGGTCACTTTTATTGGTGTTTTTGTTGGGAATATGATGAAAGACAAACAGGGCCAGTCATTCAGTCACACACAATTTATGCAACCACTTGTGAGTGTAATCAACATTTAATGAAGGAATTATCTCAAATTAAAAAGACACTTATGGTTTATCAAGGAGATACATGAAGAACCCTTTTGGTTTATGTTCTTTCTGTATATGAAGATAAAAAACACAGTCATTCAGCATGTCTCCTGTAAGGGTCTCTAGGTTATGTATTCTCCAAAAGCACCTGTTGCTGGTCAAACTGCCAAGTAGGTGAGTAAAGTTCAAGAGCAAGAAGACAATAACCAGAGAGAACTTCTTCACCATGTCTGCCAAGAAATGAGTGTGAGAGGAAGAGGGACCTGTGCTGTCAGGCAGGTATATGTCAAATGTGAAATGTATTTAAGGGTATTCATAGGGGTCTGTTTTATTTCTTTGTCTGAATGGAAGTACCATTCAACTTCAAAGTGACTTTGCACACACTAAGACTTCTCCATCCTCTCTGGAGAAATATGGGACACATTCCCCTTGGGATTAGCTTCTGTGGTCCCAAACCATGTGACACACAGAAGCTGGAAAACATGTTGTGAATATCCTCTGCTGCCTCAGGGGCTGTGACCTCATTCCTACTCAGGGATGAGGTCCTAGGAGTAGAACTTTTTCCAGGTCTCTGCCACTAGTGATTTTTTTTTGATGACCATTTGAATTGAAGTAAGTGACTTGCATCACAGGGTCAAAGTGAAATATGAAATATTAAAGGTCTGCCTTTAATCTCTGCTCTAGGAAGACCATTATTTATGAGGATCACCATGAGTTTGTGGCAAGCTTGACACTATATAGTTAACTCCTGGTCAGCCAGGGCTAGACTGAGACACTACCTAAAAAATCCAAAGAAAACAACAACAAAAAGGTGTGAATAAATCAGAAAGACTATGGCAGTCAGAGTTAGACAAAAATATGTTCCCTACACAATCATGTATCTAACACTGGGTGGGGCATGCACGGGCCCAGCCCAGCCATTGAACTCATAATCACTATGCCAACCAGGCCCTGATTCATTGAATTTCACTCCTTCACCCATTTCATTAATTAGTCCACAAGGTAAATCATGATTGCCCGAGGTTTTACATCTGGTTTATGCAGATTTCCCTGAATCTTTTTACTTCCATGAATATTTATCACCCATCATCTAAATCATGTGGATGGCTGAATTTTTATTTATATATTAGTGTTTTCTATTACATTGTTCAGCATGTCACTCTGTGACAGTAACATGCTGATTTTCCTATGACACTGGGAAATAATTTGATTATCAGGTGCTGTGCCCTTTCCAGCCTTACATGGTCTCATTAAAATGGCTTTGCCTATTATTTGTCTTTTTAACATTTTATGTGAAGAATGAAGCTGGAAGTTGGATATTGTTTCTAGTAGATTACTTTTAGCAATATTTCCATTTTCATAATATAATCCCTGAAATATTAAGGATAGAGTATTTTATCTTACAGGATTCCAGGATATTCTTTTATTACCACCTATGTTGTCGGAATGTTTGAGTGGATTTTAGATTTCTCTTTATATTTATTTTTTTAATTTTTCATTTATTCATTCTCAAGCAGAAAGAGAGGGAGGGAGAGAGAGAAAGAGAGAAAAAGAGAGAGAGAGAGAGAACCAGAGCCACCACCCTGTGGGTCTGGCCCATGTGGGTACTAGGGAATTGAACCCAGGGCCTTAGGCACTAGAGGCAAGTGCCTTAACGGCTGAGCCATCTCTCCAGCCCTCTCTTTATATTTATTGATGGCCACTTTATATTTTAGCGGTCATATGCAACAACAGATTACTTTTATTTTGATCCTCTTAGCAAGATTTCTATTGGTAAATCCAAATATTACAGATTTTTGAATGTTGATGTTTTTTCTTCAGATAATTCTTTAATATTCTACCATTATTTAAGTCTCTATACATATATAGGTAGTATATTGACTAAATTTATCTTAATATCACTCAGTAACTTTTCATTGCCAATGCTACACTCTCAATCCTCTATGCCCCTTGATACACTTGAAAATCTACTGTTACAAGCATAAACATGCAAGTATTTGAGTATCTATATAAAATCAGTAAGACATACATGCAAGAAAACAAATGATAATTGTTTATTGAGATGGGCTTAATTCACCTAATATGATGAATTCCAGTTGCTTTTATTTTCCAAATCTCATGGCATAATTCCCCTCTAGGGCAAATATACTTCATTATCTATACATTCCATATTTTTATCTGTTTTATCTGCTCTTGGACCCTTATTTGCTCTCACAATTTAATTAATCTTACTAGTGTTCAAATGAACAATTATAGGCAAAATGTCTGTGAAAAGGTGATTTGAGGTCCTTGGCCAAAGTCCCATGAGTGAGACAGCTGGTTCCTGTAGAAGCCCTTTTTGTAGTTATTTCTTTGTTTTCTTAGCCCTTACTTAATTGCATTGGTGCTGTAATACATTCTCACCATTACAGCATAGAGTTAGTAGTTCCTGTGTCTATTCATTTCATTATTCCATTTATTACTGTGATGTTTGATCTCATTAACTTAATAAAACTTTCTTACATTTTAGATATTAATCCTATAGCAGAATTATAACTTACAAAGATTGCTCCCAGTACTCCAGCCTGTGTCTTAAACCCATTAACATATTCATAACTTTGTTTTACAAAATATGTTTAATTTCATGAAGTCCAATTTTCCACATTTATCATTATTTCCTCATTGATTAGAGTTCTGTTGAGTATTATCTTCTTATACTGACATCTTGAACTCTTTTCTCTAATATTTCCTCTAGATGATTCAAGGTGGAGTAGAACAAATGCTGGAAGAGAGGATCATTGCATTTGCACCACAGTTTTGTTTTTGAAAATGACCATCAACAGTATGAAACAGGTGTGCTAGATTGCCTACATGGAGGCCGATGGAGCCATGAGGATGAACTCTGTGTTGCAATGGAGACCCAACAAGATGCCAGGACTATGTATGGCTGCCAAAGTGAGCTGCCAGCACCAGATGAAGTATTCCTGGACTGTGAGTAGCTGAGCTGGAGGGGCAGAATAGAATCTTCAAGAGATGTATTTTTGGTTAGAATCATTTAACTTGGAGTTAGAGTTTGATGTTGCCCTGCTTGTTTTAAATCTTGTAATGGTTCAATCTGTTCCTGACATGCCTCATGTTATATTTTGTAGTGAGAATGTTCTGTGCCATTATGGGTTTATTTTTTGGTATCATGGCTCAGTTGAAAGCTGTGGGAACTTAGGAGTTGAACTGAACACATTGTATTTACATCATGTATGATTATTATTTTTGGAGGGCCAGGGCTGGACTGTCATGGTTTTGATCCAGGTGTCCCCCACAAACAATTGAATGTGTTCTGATTGATCTATGGTCAGCTGATGGCAGTTTGGATTTTACAACCTCACTGGAGCTGTGTTTTGGGGGGCGTGCTTATGGGGGTGATAAGCCAGCATCCCCTTGGCAGTGTTTGGTACACCTTCCTGCCATTCTTTGCAGGGCTTTGGAGAAGGTGATATCACCCCTCTGATCATGCCATTGTTTCCCGGCCATTATGGATTCTCCCTTGAGTACGTAAGCCAAATAAACCCATTCCTCCACAAGCCAATTTTGCTTGGGTTCTTTATGCACAACAACACTGAAATATGACTATGAACAGGTTCTTTCCAAGAACTCATGGAGACAAGTAACTTTCAACCATAGCAACCATTGTCTGAGAAGTTTTACAAAATTTACAGTACAGAAACACACAAATCTTTAGTTTCCTATTGTGGTGGTGTGATTCAGGTGTCCCTCATTAACTTTTGTGTTATGAATGCTTATCCCCCATATGATGGCTATTTAGGAATTGTTACCCTGCTGGTGGTGTTTTGTTGGGGTGTGCTTATTGGTGTTATTGGCCAGTTCCCCTTGCCAGAGCTTGCAACACTGTCTAGATGTTGTCCACCTGATGGTTGCCAAGAGGTGATATCCATCCATGGCTCATGCCATCATATTTCCTCTCATCATGGAGGTGGAGCATGTGTGTGTAAACCAAAAGAACCCCTTTCCTCCATAAGCTGCATTTGATCAGGTTCTTTGTGGCAGCAAACAGAAACCTGACTGTGATACCTATATTAACGAATACATAAGTAAGTACAGGGATTTGTTTCATAAAAGTTTCATAGCTGCACAAGGTACTGGTGATGTCCAGCCTACTAAAATGCAATCTTAAAAACATCTTTGAAACACCGAATTCTCTTCATTTTTTTAGTAATAAAATCTGCACAACTCTGCAAGTCTGAAAATGTCAAAGTCTTATTTCTTTTCACCCCTATTGCTTCAATAGGTATGATTATGTTCAGTTCTGGGCACAATGAAAACTGAAAATAACCACAGGTACATGGCTATGTCATTCATTAATGTATAATATTCTTCTTTATACCCTTTATCAAACACCATCTACCTGATATTACATTACACATTCTAACAATCTCATGATAATACAGTAATCTGATTAATGGACATCATAAAGAATAAATAAATTTAACCTGTGCATGGGTGCAAAAAATATAATGTATTCTTGCATTTGCAAGTAAAATATGCTGTTTCAGTCTATGCAGTAATGATGGCTTAAATTGAAGGAATAATATAGGTTCATGTACTGGTTTTATTGCTGAATTGCTATGGAGAATTCCTATATGGATTTAGTAAAATAATGAAGCACTTGGGGACAAAGATGCAGCCTAACATCTCAGCACTGCAGGCCAAGGTTGAAAAGACTTCCACTAGTTTCATTTACCTAATATTTTTTCACAATTATTGTCAATATTTAGATACATTTTATGAACAAGTTTCATGATGGTATTCCAATTTTCCTACTGCCTGTCCCATCCCACAATGTGGGCTTGCTGGACCAATCCATGGTGTGATAGGGGGTTATGGATTGTAGAGAGGTAGCCAGTGTGTTTCTCTCCCTCAACATGACTCTTACACTCTTTCTGCCCCTCAGATCCCTAAGTCAAGGTGGGTGAGTTTTAGGTCAGTTTTACTGTTGAGGTCTTAATAGTTTCTAAATTTCTGCTTTGGATTGTGTTGGATATCCTCAGTGTCTGTCTCCATTATCCATTCACAGTTTAGATGATTTGATGTGGAGGTAGGTCACGTGGTCATCTTCCAACTTCCTCTAAGTTTTTTTTTTGTTATGGCTCTATATGGTAAATTAGGGGTGGATCATTTCCTTCCTGGTTGACAGGAAGTATCTCCAGTCCTTTTTGAGGGATTGGTTTGTCCATGGATCTCACTGGCTTTTGAAATTTACAAACGGGATCTCCAATGGAGAGAGAGATCAGTAAATGACATTGAGTATTAAATGAGACAAACTTTGTTAATTTGTTGGGATTCTAATGGTGTGATGGTTAGGTTTTGTTGACAACTTGATCTTTTTAATTATCTTGGGTTGATCTCTGAGGATGTTTACAGGAAGGCAGCCTTTCAGTAGGGGGTAAAGAAGCTCAAAGAAGCTAGAAGTAAAGGTCCTTTCCTGTGTGGGCCATGCAGGAAGGAAATTCAAGAGACTCAGGAAGCCATTAAGTCTGGGGAAGGATTGGAAGACTCCACCCTAAGGCTATATAAAGGGGATAAAATTCTCTACTTGCCCCCTCCTGCCTGTTTTGCTGTTTTGTGTGTGTGGTGTTGATGATGGGTTTTACTCTCTGCTCAGACCTGTGAAAGAGTTCCAGCCTCTTTTGCTGTTATGGAACTTCCCCCCTCAATCTGCAGTTTCAATAAATACTTTCCTCCCCCAAATTTGCCTGGTTTGAAGATTCATCCCAGCAGCATGTGGCTGACTATGACAAATGGGTTTAGCTTCTCTGTAGATCTCTGATTAATCACTTTCAGTTAAGCATTACCTGCTTCTGAACAGAACTGCTAGCCAGTTAACAAGCCTTTAATTAATCACTTAGGTTTAGTGCCACTATTGCATGGGTGAGCACTTCTTGTCATTACTGGTTCTACAAATCTTCATCATTCTCATAGCATCATTCATTGTTGTATATGAATGACATTTGTTTTCTCAAGAATATCTATGTCAATTTTCCCTGGCAGTTTGTATAATGCTTTCTATCACTACACTTGCTGCAATCTGGGGGCTGGATACCATTCTTGATTAATCAGGGTCTCTCAGTGATGTATGATGACAATCAGTGATATATTCAGCAATAGGATCTCACCTTTATCCTGGGGCAGGTATTCAGGAGCTTTGACATAAGCTTATCTTATTTTGGGGAAATCATAGATCTCTTCAATCTACAGCTGAGTGTGGGAAGTAACCAATGAATGTAATGTGGAGTTACAGACCAGGAAAATTTTTCTTGGGGATAAGCTACCTCCTGCCCTCTTCAGGGCCTGTCTTTCCTGACAATAACCATGGCTTTCTTGACAGCTTCCTGCATAAAATGATGATTTTATAGTATGCTTCCTTATTGGTTTAGATAGGTATGTAAGTCTCCTGCAACCTCCCCTTCTTCCTCCTCAGCAACTCTTTCCAAACCCTTTGTTAAGTTGATTCTATTGCACCCACAGAGAGTGAATATGTAATCAAAAACCTCCCCAAAAGGAAAAGTCCAAACCTTTGATCACAGAACTGGAGCTAATCTTTCTGGATTTCTTTGGTGTAATTGGAGAACATGGAATGCTTCCAAACTCCTTTTAAGAAGCTACCATTACACTATTACCAGAACCATACATAGATATAATAAGAAAGGAAAATTATAGACATATATCCCTTATGAACATGGCTGCAAAAATTCTTAACAAAAACCTCACACACTGAATTCAACAAAGCATCAAATTTATTATCCATTTCGACCAGGTCGGCTTACCTCCAGGCATGCATGGTTTCTTCAACATAATGGAAATCGATTAAGGTAATCGACCAGATTAACAAATTTAAACACAAAACCCACATGGTTATTTCAGTCAATGCAGAGAAGGCCTTTGACAAAATCCAATATCACTTCATGATCAAAACAATGGACAGAATTGTCATAGGGGTCTCATGCCTCAATAAAATAAAGGCCATATACAAAACTACTAAAAGCCCAAATCCTACTCAAGGGTAAATACTTAAAGAATTCCCACTAAAATTGGGAACAAGACAGAAATGCCCACTCTTACCATTTCTCTTCAACAAAGTTATTGAAGTTCTAGCCCAGGCAATTAAAATCAATAAAAACATAAAAGTGATCAAAATTGGAAAGGAAGAAGTAAAACAAACCTGTTTTGCAAACAATGTGATAATATACATAAGACACCAGAAGGATAGTATCATTAAATTACTGAAACTGACCAACTCCTTTACTAAAGTTTCAACATACAATATTAACAAACGAAATCAGTAGCATTACTGTATGCAAATGACATGCAAACAGAAAGACATTTCAGAGAGACTACTCCATTTTAAATAGCTTCAAAAAAATCACACACTTTGGAATATCACCATTCAAGTTGTGAAAGACTTGTATAATGAACACATAAAAATGCTCAAGAACGAAATAGAGGATGAGGCAAAAATATGGAAAGATATGATGCTCCTGGATAGAATTAAAATTGTCTAAATGACAATTTTTCCAAAGGGAATTTTATTGGCTTTTTATACATATATGAAACAATCATATTTTTTTTTATTTATCTCCATTGCTCAAAATTAGATACATTGATTGAATAAATATTGTGCTTATATTCCCATTTCCCTCCTCCTAATGCCCAACCTCCTGGGTATCCTCCTCGGTGGGCACACTGGAACAATCCATTTGGCAAGGGGTTTGGATAGCACAGGGGGCAACAAGGTTGCCCCCATTTATGAATTTTAGCTAAGGGGGTAATGTTTCTGGGTAATCTCTCCAACCATGTGTTTTACAATCTTTCCGCCCCCTCTTCTGCTCAGTTCCCTGAGTCATGGAGGGTGCATTTTAAGTCTGTTTCATTGTTGTTGTTGTGACCTTAAGAGTCTCAGTACTTCTATTTTAATTTGTGTTGGAAGTCATTGGTGTCTGTCTCCTTGACTTAAATGGGGATGACTGATTAGCTGTGGTTATAGGTCTCTTTCTTGCCCCAAAATGGTGTCAAGTGTTTCACTTGGGGCCTACACAATAGGCCTTGGGGTAGTTGATCTCTTGCTAATATATCAGCCTTTGGCCTGACATTCATCAGTGGTGTTTGAATAACCAGAGCTCTCGCACTGCCTTCTGAAAAATAAAAACAGAATCGCCATCTGATAGTGAGATGAGTATTGGTTAAATGAGACACTCATTTCTAATTTCCTGACATAAATATTCCGTTCAACAGATTTGTCCAATTATTGGTTAGGCGGCTGACCTATTTGGAGTTGATGTGTTGTACAGGGTAGAAAACATCTTGATTTTCATGCTTTTGTAAATAAAGGTCCAGTCTCCCAGCACCCATATTTAGGTAGGTATTTTTTTACATTAATTCATACAATGCTTGGGCAAGAGAGGCTGTCACTCTCCTAGTGTCTCCTTAAATTTCTTTCTGCAAGGTTGTAAAATCATTCTCATGTTCCTGCAATTCAGTTATGTCTATTACAAGTACTTTTGTGGTAATTTTGAATATGATTTCTTCAATGATTTCTTATAAGCATAATATTTTTATATGGGAAGGCACCTGACTTTCATATGACAATTTTGTGTCGGGACACTTTTTGAAGATTCTAATCACATTTCCGTGTTGTTGAAGAGTGTTTATGGCTTTCTGTTTATAGAAATTGACATTTAAATATAGGATTATTTTAGTTTTAATATTTTCCTTGTTGTATCTCTTCTATTTCATTTTTTTCTTATTATTCCATATAAAACTTCATGGACTACATTGAAAAGATGTGGGCAGAGGAGACATCCACTCTGCTTCTCTCTCAGTGTGCATGTACTTCATTTGGTTTTCATTTTTCTTGATTTTTCTTAATGTTAGCTAAAGGTTTGTTGCACATAGTGTTGTACATTTTTTGTTCTCCTTGGTTGAACAATTCATGTGGCAAGGGATTATGGATAACACAGGAGGCCACAAGATTGCCTCTCCTTTATGAATTGTAGCTGAGGGTGGTAATGTCTCTGGGTACTCTCTCCCACCATGGCTCTTAAAATCTTTCAGCCCCCTCTTCTGCTCAGTTCCCTGAGTCATGTAGGTTGATTTTAAGTCTGTTTCATTGTTGTTGTTGTGACCTTAGGAGTCTCTGTGTTTCTATTTTAAGATGTGTTGGAAGTTGTTAGTGTCTGTCTTGCTGACTTAACCTGGGATGACTGATTGGCTATGGCTATATGTCTCTTTCTTGCCCCACCACAGTCTCAAGTGTTTCACTTGAGGCCTACACATTAGGCCTGGGGTGGTTCATCTCTTCCTTGGATATCAGCCTTCAGCCTGCAATTCATTGGTGAAGTTGGAATGACCACAGCTCTCTCACTGACTTCTGAAAAATATAAACAGAATCTCCATCAGAGAGTGAGTTCAGTATAGGTTAAATGAGACACACATTTCTAATTTGGCAAATTCTATTGAGATTAGCCTCTCTGTAGTTCTATGATAATGGGGATTTCTTTCTATTAAAACTCATTTTTTGTTAATCATTACATACATATTATGAGCAAGTGTTGTGTGAATACCCCATTTCCCTCCTACCTGTCTCCAACCCACTGAGGACCTTGCTCAGAGCGATTGCCAGACTGGTCCATGGGATAGGGCATTATGCATTGTACAAGCAGTAGCAATTTTGTTTTGTTTGTATGTTGTTAAGGAGGGACAATGTCTCTGGATATTATCCTCCACCATAGCTCTTATAATATTTCTTTCCCTTTTTCCTCAAAGTTTACTGAGTCATGGTGGGTGAATTTTAAGCCTTCTGAGCTATTGAAATCATAAAAGTCTCTGGATATCTGCTTTGGACAATGTAGGGTGTACTCAGTGTCTCTCTTCATTACCCTTTCATAGGTTACCTGATTAGCGTTTATCTTTCTGGATCCAGCAGGGTCTCTCATTGCTGTTGCCCCAGCTTCTTTGCGAGCTTATTATATAAAAAATAATGTTTTTATGATATTCATTCATTACTAGTTTAATTAGTGTATGCATAACCCTGCCCTCACATTCCACCCCAAATTGCTTCCATCCCTTTCCCATTCTTTCAATTAACCTGTCATGTTTGCTTACTGTTCAAGCATAACATGTTTAGAAACCATGGATGAGGAAGGATATGTGTTGTTTGCTGTGTTCTTCTGAGAGTTTGCTAAGTATGATCTTCTCCAAGTCACTCTACCTTTCTTTAAATTTTATTATGTCATTTTTTCTTACTGCTGAGTAAATTCCATAGTGTATATATACCACAACATTTATATCATTCATCCAGTGATTGGTATTTTCATGGATTCCAATTCTTAGCTATTATGAATTGAGCCACTATAAATATGGCTGAGCAGATATCTCTGTGATGTAGCAGGGAATCTTGAAGGTAGAAGCAGAGCTGGGTTTGTTCATAGTGCTATGTGCAATTTTAGGAGCCTCCACACTCATTACCAGCACCATATAAGGGTTCCTTCCACCCCCCCACCACATCCTCGCTAAAAATCTGCTGTTGGTAGATTTTTTAATGTTTTTCATTCTGACTGGAGTAAGGTGTAATCTCATTGTTGCTTTCATTTGCATTTCCCTAGTGATTAAGGATGATGAACATTTTCTTGCATGAGAATTAGCCATTTTGTTTTTCCTTCACTGTAATTCCATGTTGAGTCTTTTGCCCCATTTTTTGAGAGGTCAGTTTCAGATTCTTATGGTACAATAGGGTTGTTGATGTCACAACAAGATATTGTTACATCAGAGTAAGGTATTATTATTGTGTGGCAATGTATAGTCAAGAGAGGCATCTTGATGTTACAATTGAGCATTGTAATTTCTCAATAGGGCAATAGAGTTTCAACTTAGGATGTGTGATGACACAGTCAGGCATTGTGTTTTGTCAGAGTAAGGTATTGAGATGTTACTCTATTGCAAAATTATCTGACATTAGGACATGTGAAATAACTAAGGAGCAGTGTTTTGTCAGAGTAATTCAAGCAATGTCTCTGTCAGTATGAGAAAGTGGCAATGGGTTTTCCTGAAGTCACAGTGGAGTGGTGTGATGTCTCAGTGGAGTACTATGATCTGTCATTGGGAGATTGTGATGTCACAACACATGGTGTGTTTTAAGAGTATAAACTTTACTGTTCAATAGGATATTGTGAGGACACACTGGCATTGGGAAGTGACAATATGAAATTTTGATGTCACAGAGGTGTACTGTGATGTTATGGTAAGACCACATGATTTCAATAAGAATCATTTTCAAATTATAGGAGCGCATCATGTTATGACAATTTCATGCAATTTTAATATAAAAAGGTAAATTGTGATGTGGCATGAGCCATTGTGATGTCACAATATGGCATTGTGATGTTTCAGTTGGGCATAGTAATGCCACAGTTGAACATTTTTATACAAGTGTAGGATATTGTGCTATGCACAATTGGTGCTGTTTCCCACTGATACTGTGAGCCTGACATCAGGCCACTAACTAGTTTGTAATAGTCAACTTTCTTTTTGCTACAAAAAATAACCCAAACAAAAACAGCTTATGTAGGAACTGGGTTTATTTTAGCTTACAGACTCAAGCAAAAACCCCATGATGGCAGGGAAAATGATGGCATAAACAGAGTGGTGGGAATCCTCTCCTGGTCAATGTGCAGCACATAACAATAGCAGGAGACTGTGCCAAACACTGGAAAGAAGAAGTTGTTTGTAACCTCCAGAAGCCTATTCCAGAAGGTTCTGTTATACATACTGCCATCAGCTGAGAAACAAGCATTAACAGAACAATCAATTGTGGGGGCACCTGAATTAAAATACCACATTATTATTCTTCATTCCTCATTGACAAACCCTGTCTGGGTGATTTTACATATTACTTGGATAACTAATTCATGTTCATCCATTTATATGATACCAAATATCAATAGTATCAAAGAAAATTCACTTCTCTACTGGAGAAAACTACATGCTCTAATGAAATAGAAGGATAAAATAGTGGTATATTTTCTTTAATGTATACTGTAGTGAGCCGTTACTGTGAGGCAAGGGGGCGGGGTGGCCCAGCCCCATTCCCGGGGCCAAGCCCTGCCACGCCCACCTACTGGAGGCAGCGCGGGCTTTTTCTTTGTTTGAGTGCCTGCTGAGAAGATGGTGCTGACTTCTGCTCCCTACCTCCACGAGGTGTGCATTCCAGAGGATTTATTAAATCCTTGTTTGGAAATGGCTTAATGCCTGGCATGCTTCCGTGTATTTGGACCAATTGTGAATGTATACGTATGTAATGCTGATAGGCTGTAGTTTGACTTAAAAATTCCTGCACATCCTGAGCACGAGAAGAGAAGAAAAGAAGAAAAGAGAAGAAAGAAGAAGAATGAAGAAGAAACTAGTAAGATTGTAACTTGCAAGTTTTCTTGAATAAATTGCTGCGGAGAAGAGCCCCCTGGTTGTGTCCTTTCTTACTGGTCGTGTTTGGACGCAACAGTATACAGTAACATGAGTTTATTTGAATATATATTTCAGTAATTGGTTTTATCTCTGATCATTTGAAGAGAATTCCTATCAGGGTGTAGTAAAATAATGTAGCATTTGGGAACAAAGATGCACCCTAACAGCCCAGCAGTGGAGGCCAAGATTGAAAAGACTTCCACAGCCACCAGGAATTTCCCTTTGCTGCTTTGGTAGACAGGGAGGAAGGTAACCCAGACACTGAGGAACACCAGCATGCTGAAGGTCAGGAACTTGGCTTCATTGAATGTGTCAGGCAGCTTCCTGGCCAAGAAAGCCACTGTGAAGCTCACTATGGCCAGAGACCCCAGGTAGCCCAGGACACAGTAGAAGCAATGACTGAGCCCTTATTGCAGAAGACGATAATGTGTCCGTGTTCAGAGTGTGCATCTTTGTCAATAAAGGGAGGAGAGGTTCCCAGCCACACTACACAGAGAATAAGTTTGATCAGGGTGAAGGTGGGAATGATGAAGTTAGGTGCCCCTGATACCAGCAGCCCCCTCATTCTTCTTCCTGGAGCAGTGACCTTGAAGGCCAGAACCACAGTGACTGTTTTGGCCAGGACAGTGGACACAGGCACAGTGAAGAAAACTCCAAATGTGATCTGCTGCAAGATGCAGGTGGCAGTGTTGGGATATCCAATGAAGAGCAAGGAGCAGAGGAAACATAATTTGAGGGAGATGAGCAGGATGTAGCTGAGGGTGTGGTTATTGGCCTTCACGATGGGAGTGTCTTGGTGCTTCCAGAACACCCCAAGAATAAGAGCTGTGATTGCAGAGAAGCACAGGGCCAGGCAGATCAGGGTCATCCCCAAAGTGTCTTCCTAACCCAGAAAGGTTACAGATTTCTGCAGGCAGTGGGTTTGCTCTACATCAGGGTATTGATCTTCCAGACACTTCACACAATGCTCTGAATCTGAGGAAGACAGCAAAGATACATTAGAACAGCTTCTTGTTTCTGTGCTAGTCACAGGTACCTCCCATATATATGTGCAGCACATTAGAAAACTGTCCTGTCCGTGTTGATTTTGATTACAACTATAGTGGATTTCCCTGAAGTCATGACTCCCAAATAAAAATAGCTCTCATATATATGGTGTAGGAAACTCAGAAACCACTGTTTCTTTTCCTCTATCCCACATATAAGATATATTTTAATTATATTCATAAAATGCAAAAATAGTCCTTATATCAGTATATTCAGAGTGATAATGAAAAGTTATAACTGAATAATTGATGAGCATAAACATAACACATTAATGAAGATAGTGCAGTTCAAGATGGGTATGTTCTATTGTGTATGTAAAATCTTTTCAATAAAAGATGTATCTAGGGAGTCATGAGCCTTACAGGGGAAATACTCCTGTTTCCAGGTTAAATGGATACATTATGACCAAGAAAATGCATTTGAAAAACTTATGTTTATACCCATGTATTAATCCTACTCTCACTTTTATTTAGTGAAGATGCCATATTCAGGTTGCAGGGACACCTACAGACTCACAGAACTCATCAACATTCTGAGAAGAGACAGTGGCATGTTTATCTCTGAGTGAGAAATTTCTATCACACCCTCCAAGGTTCAGCGATCCTTGAGAAAAGGTGGTGGAGAGGAAATAAATAAGAAGGGGGAGGAGTGCTTTGCTATTTTGCCTTCCAGACACAACATAGTAGTCATATTTATGACCTCACAGTGGCTGACACTAACTGCACAAGACCTGTATATAAAAGGGGAGAAACGATGACATTATAATAATAGAGAGAATTGTTGGAAAGAAGAGTGATTTAGTGGAGGATGGATTTGGAGGGAGATGGTAAAGAGTACTGTGAGGAGTTTTAGATCCTGATAAACTGTCTTTACTAAAGGAGGTCCTCCATAAAATGTTTCTAAAACCATTGTCTGAAAGGAGAAGAGTTCACAGTTTTAATTTTAGATATGACAATTGTGCAGATAATTATTTCCACCTGCAACTCCCCTAGACCTTTTTCAATAAGATCAGTTTGACAATTTCTCTCCCATCACTATCATGTATGATGCAACCACTGGAGGACATTCGTGTCTGTCTCTTATGGTTCCAACTTACATCTCTGTATTTTTCCTTTATCATTTTTTGTGAACTAAAGCCCAACTGTAAATTATGCACACTCATGGCTCTGCTGTCCTGAGTGTGTATGTCTGTGCAAATACAACAAGTTTGTGCATCAGCTCTTTGACAAGGGGCTCAGGTGTGGAACTGACCTAATGCAGGTTGAAAAACATTGAAGAAAATACTACAATTCTGGAGATACAAACTGTTCATTTCTAAGAAGAGTTTCCTTGAGTAAATAATGTCAGTTGAAAATAATGGTGTTGAAATACTAGGGTGTGCATATATTAAGGGCCAACAATGATATTTAAATTCAAAGACTAATAAGAGAAAAATTTTCCCCTTAATTTTTTTTTCTTCAGGACCTTTCAAATTCCTCCTGAGTATTAGAAGAGTTTATCCGTCTGAGGAATGTTTTCCCAGGCATGCAATTACCTGTCTCATTGGAAATCTCATTTTTTGGGCACTGGTTGCAATCAAAACAGCACACTGCTCTTCCTTCCTGATGGGATTTCTTGAACCCAGGACTGCAGGCCACACTGCATATAGATGGTCGGATCTGATGTATTTGATATGAGACAGAAGCAGGAAGAAAAATACTTCTTTGAAGTCATAAATATAGTGTCATTAATAAAAATCTTTCCATCTATCTAAACAATCATAGTTCATTTGCCATATTATATAATGTAATGTACACGAACACATACAAACAAATTCATGAAGGTCATAGTTTCTGTAAAGTACTAAAAATGTTACAAAATATATTTAGACACAAGTACTGGAAGAGGAAGCACACATTCCATCACAAGAATAGAGTCCTGTATGTATAGTGTGAACGAGTACAGCTAGGTGAACCCACCTGTGTACTTCCTATGGCCCAGTCTAGCATGTCTTCATACAAATGCAAGTGGTGACCATGTGGAGAATATGGAGAAAACTGTCCTATTTTCACCTTTAGATTAAGATTATGCAGGAAATTCCAAACGATGTGAATACCATAATCATCATTTAATAGTGCTTTCTGATTCATAGTCACTATGTCTCCAATAGGGTTAATAAATTGTATGTTCTTCAGAAAAGCATGTATCTAAAAGAGATTCATCACTATATAATTTGTTATGCCCACATGCCATGACTTCATGATGAAATGAAAGACCTTGATGTTCACAATTCTTCCCATACAATTCACATTCGTTGATTATTTAAGGGAATAAAATATATGACATCACACAGATTCTTTAAAATAACATAATTCAGTAATATTAATTTGACTTACAAAAACTGAGAAAACAAATGCTCATCAAATAATTATTAGATGATACATGGTGAGAAATGTCAACATCCTGAATTTCTCTCAGAGCATCAAACAGGAAAATGAGATCATCAACTTTTTTGATCCAAATTACTTAACAGTTTTTATTAAAACTATCTCTCACATTCCTGAAAATAGATTTTGGAAGCCAGCCATGGTGGAACACACATTTATTCCTAGTGTTTTGCAATATGAAGTAGGAGGATCACTGTGAGTTCAAGGAAGGCCTGGGAATTAGTGTTTCATATCAGGCTGGGATAGAGTGAGACCTTACCTCAAACAAAGAAACAAACAGACAAAAATAAGTATCAATACATAGTTTTCATTACTTCATGGTCTTATCAGCTCCTTTTTGTAGATTTTACAACAATATTTATTATATATTTCAAATAATGAAAAAGTTAAGCATTGTGTTGACGTCTTCAGTCTCTAAAATGATTGACCTTAAATCAAAAATTTCTTGTTTCCACTGAATTCTTTTATTTTGTGTCAGTGAGTCACTAGCCAAGGAATCCTGTAGTCCAGTCTGGCTTTATTTACAAAATAATTCTCCTGCCTCTCTGAATTCCTAGTGCTGACATTATAGGCCTGTGTGACCACACCTGGCTGGAAGTTTCTTCATAATGTATATATACATGTAGATTTACTTGCTTGTTTCTCAACCATATAATTGAGTAAAAAGGATCCAGGACAAGTAGGCTTGAACATGTATGGGCAAATCTGAGAATGTCACATTAATAACAATAAGCACCATCTATCTGAAGAAACTTTACCTGCATGCATGAACGTTTTTTCACAAATCCATCTCCAATACTCTGAGAATCTACACGTTGAAGAGTCATTTCATGGAGGGCATGGGCCACAGTGTACACAGCATTGTAGATGTTGTAATACTCATCATTCATGGCCATGTCAAATCTATGCCTTGGTAACCACTCCAGTGAAGGCTTAGAGGAACAATTATTCAGTGTCTTACAGTAGTATGTGGAGAGGGAACAATTAAAATACATCCAACCAAGCATCTGTGAAGAAATATTTCCTGAGTATTTGGAAATTTTCATTTCCTGGATAAAAGTGTTGAAATTAGAAATCTCACCATGGTAGTGTGAGAAAAGAAAACTCCCATGAAATGAGTTACGGATGAAATCTCCCTCACTAGTGGGAACTTCCCATTGTAAGGTAGTCATCCAGATTTTCCTTATGCCTGAACGTGCCAGCAACATTAAGTTAATTTCTAGAATATTGTTAATTTCTCCATAAATGACAATGACATTTGCTGATGATGTCAAGATTTGATTATGGTGTATTTGCATTTTCAGGTATATGTCTATACCTTCTGGTATCATATGCACAAAGGCCAAACAGATGCCATTTCTTTCTATTTCTGCTCTCATGTTGGAGAGAAATTCATGGCCTGCAATGATCAGCCCCACCCAAGTCCGTCTGAAATGAAGCATCAAGGAGACCATGGCAAGGGGCAGGCTTGCTTCCTTGGGAGCCACTTGATACAGATAAGGAAACTTATCCTTGTCACTCAGTTTAGGATGAAATGGTCCATAAGAAATATAAAGGAAATCAAAAATTGTATACAATAAAAGAAAAGGGATTTCATCAGGCTCATCTATGTTCTGAATTGTCTGGATAACCAGCTGGAAATAGAAAAAAAAATAATTAATCCTATTTCTACAATCATACTTAATCCCTGAAATTTTGTAGAAAATTACTGACATGGTAGTGTTTTATAGATTTTCATCTTTAACCCTGTTCCTCTTTTCTATGTCAAGCAGGTAACTAACAAGTACTTACCAAATCTGAGTGTTTACTAGTTCAGCTATCATGATCAACTTAGTCATAAGCCCATTGGGCCAAGTTACTTAGAATATCACTGAAAGAGACTGAGTTTCAAGTCCTTCTATTGACACAGACTCACCTGTGGTCTTCCAAAGAGCTGCATGAGTGGCCCCAGTCTTTCAGATGTTCCTGATGAGGGTCCTGTAAGTGCTATATGACACTCTTCCTGTTCACACATATAATTGGAAGAATCCATGATGAGGTTTGGAAATTTATATTCAGGTTCCATATGTGAAAAATTTGCACAGAACTCAGACATGGAACACAATTGCAATGACATATTGTGTAGTAGATTAGAGTTATGGTTGATGTCTTCTAAGGCAACAATCAATGTCAGCACTTGCTGGAACTTTCTGGCTGGCATTCTGAAACTGGAACATGCATCATTATGTGTAAGGTGTCAATCATAAATTTCATATCTGAGGTATTGAACATTCAGTGGCTAATCGTATTTTCCCCTTAACTGTATTAAAACATTACCTCTACTTTTTAGTTGGGTGAACATGACATCTATAAAATCTAGTATTTTAAAATTTATAAGAGTAAAACATTTGTAAATAAGTGTCCTTTTATTCTTGATTGTTGTGAATGTGAAATGTTCTCTATAGCTCCTTTTGAAATGTGGAGATACGGTGAGGTGTGTCACTGTTTTTAAGTGTGGGTTTTATAGGCTAGTCCCCTTGACATCACAACCTAGCTTATTCCTTCTATATTTACATTTACATTACTTATTTACATTTGTAAATAAGTGTCCTACAGCCTAAGCACTCAGGTTCAACCTCTCA
This sequence comes from Zapus hudsonius, assembly GCA_004024765.1. Taxonomy (NCBI): domain Eukaryota; kingdom Metazoa; phylum Chordata; class Mammalia; order Rodentia; family Dipodidae; genus Zapus; species Zapus hudsonius. The sequence goes on from PVHP010029420.1 coordinate 18,902, forward strand.
GTAAAGGTAGTTGTTGAAAGAAGTACATGCATCTGAACTTCATTTTCAGTGGCTGGAGGCCCTGGGATGCTCTTTCTTTTTGTCCCTCTGTCTCTCTGTCTTTCTGTTTTCTTTCTATCTCTCCCTCTCTGCTTGGATTTTATATAAATAAATAGGATTTTAAACAAATTGTCCAAATTGGCCTTTACCAAGAAAACATCTTCAATCCTGTAAAATAATAAAAACAAAACCCCCAAAATTTACTTTCAAAAACTGTATGCTCTCCATATGGCCTTTCAGGAAAAAAAGCCCTTTTAACCTCTTCTCCAGTAGCATTTATGCTTTCAGTCTGGCCCCCACGTTCTGAAGGGGGATGACTCTTTCACTCTATAGCCCTGGACATCTCCAGGGTCCAGCCTCCCCAAGGCAAATATTTTCCTTTACTGCTTCTTTACAAAAACAAAGGGGGGATATACCCCCAGAGAATGCTCTACTTATAAATCTATCAAAGACCAGGTTGCCCAATGGTTTTGCTCATTCTCAGAAAAATTGGTCTAACTCTTTAAAATTCTAACTACAAATTTCTACTAATTTTTACCCAAATTTGTTTCAACAGCCTTACTAAACAAAAAATTTTGCCTCCTTCACAGTTAATTCTCTCAACAGCCTTACTAAATTCAGTTTCCTTCTTCCTCACAGCTGCCCGAGGTGAACTGTTAATGTATGCCAACTGCTTTTTTCATACAGGTCATTCATTCATGTCAAATTTCACTCCTCAGCCTTGCTTTCACTCTGCGGATCTCCACCAAATGTCTCAAACTGATCTTTTGCAATTTTCTCCCAGTCCCTTGCTGACTACTGTTACTATTAACTTCACTCTTAAAAGTCTTTCTCAATAACAAACTATTTTTCCACCCAGGCTCTTCAAACTGCTGCCCTTTAACCAAGGATGGGCATCTCTTTTGTTTTAATTCCAGGCCCACTGACGTCAGGTGCCTCTCCAGCGTTTCTCTCACAGCAACCACCTGCATCACATCAGGGCCACAGCCTTGCTATGGCACAAAGGACATTCCAATCCTGTAAAATCCTTCAGCCCCTATTTACCACTGTCTAGTTATGATTATTCCAACAGATATAAGCAGCTTTCCAGCTCAGCCCGAGCCTTCAGAGAATTTTCATCCTTCCGTGTGTCCTGATGCAGCTCTCCTGCAGAGCCTCCCGAGTTCCAGGAGCCACGCTCACCAGGTCCCACCACGCTCACCGACTCCACCGCTGCCCAGAAGACCTCACCCAGGCCCAGCTTGGATCACTCCAGAGACGACTTCTTGCTGACTCCAATAAAGTTATACCTAATCACTGCTAAATGTGGGACATGGACTTGGAGGGAAAATATTATTTTTCATGCCAATAAGTGTTATATGTTCTTTATGTCCCCACCCATTAGTTCCCTATTCCTTTGACCTGCCTGCCTCTCCCTACTCCTTTAACTCTCTGTTTACCTTAGGGACCCCTTTTGCCCTTTGCCCATAATCAGCCCCTATATGCTTAATGCCACTGATCCATATTTAAAACAGTTGGGGGAGATGTTGGACATTAATTACTGGCTCTGCTACTAAGGGCACGGAGAGCCGAAGGGTTAATGGTGTATGAGGAGGTGAAACCCTGGTAACTCGGTAGGTGTTTCCCAGCTTCACCCACCCTAGCTCCGACCCCCTGGGCTGGCCACTGAAACCAGCATCCCCCATCTCAGCAGGACTGGCATTAAGCAACTTTCTTGTATCCATCCCAGCCTTCACGTATTTCCCGCCACTCAGAACCCCAAGGAGGTGTTCTCAGGTTGTCCCCACCCACCTGTCCCACCCACCTATCCCTGTACAGGTTCCCAACTCTCCACCCCCATCAACCAATCACCTTGTCCCTTCCCCATTTTTTCCCTATGCCCCAGACCCTCTTTTTCCCTAGTTAGTGTAGATCCCCCAGAATAGAATAAAGAACCACATGGATTAACAACACTCATCTGCTCGCCTCTGTGTCCTACCGGATCCCCCTGCGCCTTTTCCCCCCGGCTCTGTGGGCCCCAGCCCTGAAATAGGAGACCGTGGACAGCGGACCGTGGACAGCTCACCCGGCTCCCTGTTCCCAGTTCCCGCTCCTCTTTCTGCGTTTTCCCTCCACCAAGGCCCAAGGCGCCTGTGGAGGCGAGAACCACAGAATTTAGGCTTTTCTTATAATAAACCTGACTGTGTTTCTTCCATTTTAGAACCAGTTTGTTGGAGCAATGTGGAAGGATATGGAACTGTGCATTAGAGAAGCCTTGCAATGCAGTAAATATAGTTTGATAGAGTGTTCAGGTGAGGTTAAAAGTCCTAAAGGCAGAATGAATTGTGAACTGAGAAGGCTAGTTTGAGGTTTCAGGCTGTAAAGAAGACTTTTTGGGGGAAATTGGCTAGAAATAATTTGTTTGATGTCATTTTGGTGAGGCTGGCTGCCATCTTCTCATGTACTAAATTTTTTTTATCATAATTGAATTTAAAGACAATGGAGTAGAGAACTGAATATGTCAGCCACAAATGAAGAAATCCTCATGGCCAAAACTCAGGAGCATATTGAGCATCTTTAGTCATCATGGCAATGCAAATTAAAACAACTGTGATATCCAACCTTCAGGTAGGATAGGAATCTTTAAAAAATCTAAAGACAATTGATACTGGTGAGGGTGGGTTAAAAGAGGAAGCCTTAGATACTGCTGATAGTAGTGCAGACTTGTACAATCACTGTGGAAATCAATAGGGAGGCATCTGAAAAAGATGAAAATAGGGTTAGAAACAGACCATGCTGTTCTTCCACTGAGCATATGCCCTAAAGGCTCCTCTCTTCAACACAGAGACATTTGCTCAACCATGTTTATAGCTGCTCAATTCACAATAGCTAAGAATTCAAATCAACTCAGATGCCCATTGCTGGGCGACTGGCTATCAAAGTTTGTTAATACACACAATGAAATTCTACTCATCATTAAGGAAAATAAAATAATGAAAGCTGTAGGAAAATAGATGGACTTGAAACAAATCATATTTAGTGAATGAACATAAGCACAGAAAGTGAAAAGCCACATGTTCTCTCTCATCTGAAGTTGCCAACCAGGAACAGCTTGAGTTAAAAGCATAATGGCATTCAACTAGAGGGACAGTTAATAGGGAAGGGAAATTTTGGAGGAGGGAATGAGAGGATGGGGGAAGATATACACAAAATTAAAACTAAAATAAATTGGTACCACAGAATCCTTATTCCTGAAAGCAAGCTAAAAGATTTAACCCTCCAAAGGTCTAAGGGGGTATTATCTTCTAAGAAGGGTCCTGAAGAAGGTACAATGAAGCTTAACTCTAAAACGTTTGGCTTGTAACTCCCATTGGAAGAAATTTGTTGGTACCCACAATTAGCTGTTGATCAGAGAGACCTATGAGTTCCCCCAAAATAAGACTGTCTGCTGTGAAAGAATTTGTTTACCCATCTGAGA